>VZRJ01000884.1:1678175-1706387 GCA_013397565.1 Ptilonorhynchus violaceus
GCATAGAAGGGGTGGGGGTGGGGGTTTTTGTTGTTTTGGTGTTTGTTCTAAATACAGAGCTGCTGCTGGAGTTGTCCCTTGCTGCTAATGCCTAATGGAACCCAAGGCTTCTCTTCCTGATTCTGTCCACCCCTTGCACCAGGACAGGTGAAAGAACAGCAGGCCCCCACCAATAGCACGGCAGACTATGTTTAACATGGTGAGATGACAAAGGAGCAAGTCTGAGCATTCTGTGGGCTGCAAAGGGATCTGTGCCGCTCCTTTTTCAGGGCTGCCCACCCTGACCAGGGCAAGGGTCACCTAAATGGGGTGCCTTTACAGTAAAGGAGCAACCTTTAAGACATTCATCAGTGCATACACTGTAAAAAGACGTCCCTTTTTTTGCTGGTATATCCCATTTACAAAGTTGTCTTTGCCCCCCAAGACCCTGTTCACTCACATCCCCATAAAAACAAGAGCAGAAGGAGGAAAGAAAAGCATGCTCAATGACTTTCAGCCTCATAAACTTCCTCCATCTACCCCTATGAAGTCTGATGAGGAGAAAAAACTCAGCTTCTCCTTTTCCAATAAAAGCATCTGCATCTTCTCAATCGCTCCTTAAATGGAAAATTGTGTCCACTGCCACATCTTAACGGCTGCTGGAAGCCACCAGAGAGCTTTTGAAGTAAGCTGATGGGTTTGGATGGGAATACCATGCCATATTGCTTTGGGATGAGCTGCCAGCTAATGACAGAACAAAATATGTTGGAAGATTATCAGGAAAAAATGTATCTACAGTAAGAAGAAATTATGATAAAACCAGGGAGCTGGATTTCCTTTAAAAAGTTATATTTACTTGATATATAATTATATTAAAATTTTTTATATATATTTATACTATAGATACTATAAATTTTATATATAATTTTATAAACGTATTCTCTCATATATATGTATGTACAAACACAACTATATGTAGGTAAATTAATTTAAGACTATTTCTTTTGCAGTTTCCTCATAAAATGAGGATGAAAGCAGACGTTCTTGAATGTCTAGTCATCGCTGATTTGCCTGCAGCATGGTCTGAAACCAAAAAGCAGATCAAGGCGGCACTGCAGCTGGAAAGGGAACCAGGAGTAAATGGCAGGAACAGAGAAGTTGAAATCCATCAAGCAAATTGGCAGTGTGGCGCAGGCCACACAAACACTCCTACCCTGATGTTTGCATTCACGGATCCTATTACATTATGTGAGTGATTGGAGTATTTGTCATGGGGAGAAAGGAAACTGTAATGGAACTAAAAGAGGGAAAACATGAATTATGGATGGTTACTACTGAGAGTTGAAGGGGGAGAACAGCAGCATTACCCAAGCTAACAGGCAAGAGGCAACTGCAATAGTTCACTCCTTTCCCCCCCCCCCATTTCAGTGGTTCCCTGGGTTCAGGGATGCTCTCTCCTTGCTATTCTCTTTCCTAAATTTACAGCAGAGCCATCATTTTGCAGGACCTATGAATTTTGCACGAGGGTCTGATTTATTTTCAAATGATGCTGTGGTTTCAGTGCAGCTCTGTCATTGCAGGAACAGAATGATGATTCATAAACTCTGGGCATTGTGTATTCCCAATGCATGAGAGCAAAACCAGAAAGGTTGCAAGAACAGCAAACTTCTTCCTAGCACTCTGGAAGAGTGTAAAACATGCTCACAGTGACTCAAACCACAACCAACTGCAGAAAACATGTGAATGCCCACATATAATGAGATCTGGAAGCCTCCTTGACCACCTCCTTGGGAACACCCAACCCAAATGGTATTTCCAAATGGATGAAATCTGTGCTGCTGTGCATACAGACTTTTAATACATCAGTAAGCAGAGCAGGTCACGCACA
The DNA here is from genome assembly GCA_013397565.1 of Ptilonorhynchus violaceus. NCBI lineage: Eukaryota > Metazoa > Chordata > Aves > Passeriformes > Ptilonorhynchidae > Ptilonorhynchus > Ptilonorhynchus violaceus. The sequence continues at coordinate 1,680,043 of VZRJ01000884.1, forward strand.
GAAAATTACGAGAGGAGCTGCTCAAAACTCCCAGAATCTCTGCAATACTAAAGAAACATCATTCTTATCCATCCACCCAGAAAAGATGTCTCCCAAGTTGTGAGGCTGTGATGCTTGTCAGGACACTTGTGCAAATTCTAGGGGTTTCTGTCATACAGAGGGGATTAGGAGCAACACTGAAGCATCCTATTCACCTTTTTCTTCACACAGAGGATCACAGGCCTAATTCTTTCCTTTTTTCAGGTAAGGCCGAAGGAGCCAGGACATCATTTCCGCTTGTATAAAGCCTCTCTGAAGATTCCCTCCAACTTTTAAACTAGAAGAAGTCACAGAAGGGTCATCCTTTGGGTGCGTGCAATGCACACATAAATACTGTCCTTTCATCATTAGGTTCATAAATCTGCATTTGAGGTGCAGAGTACTGAAGACTCAAGCACTGTGCTAACTGTACTTTTTAGAAACACTTGACTAAGTTTGAGGCCATCCTATGGCCTTTTCTCTTGATATCCTGTTATTATTCTTTCCTGTCCTTCTCCAATTCTGTCTCTGCAAACTGGTGCGATGCCAAGAGAGTGGCAGCAGTCAGAAAAGTAAAAGTCAGGGAAGACTTCCAAGGTCCTCAGAAGAAATGCTGGTTATTAAGGGCTGGGATACATTGCATTTGATTGAATAGAACCAAAGCTGATTCCTGAGAGGCAAAGGTTAATTAGGCAAATGGCTCAAAAGGATCAATCTGTTCTAACCCATTATTTGTTGATTTTTTTTTTTTTTAAATTTTAAAAGAGAGTTTAAAATAGACTAGGCAGCTGAAAATATGTCCTAAATTCCCAAATGCATGAGATGAAACCACAAAAGGCCTGGGGCTGCCAGTAACATAATGACTACAGAGTAGTAATCTAATGAATAAAGAAGCAGTAAATCACATACCTATATTAAATTATACTGAACATAGCAATCTTGTCCATATGTAAATACTAACAGGGACCAGGTACACGCAGTGGCAATGCAGCTGAACTGCCAACATCATTCAAAACTCAGGGTGGCAGTCCAGGAGCCTTCTCTGTCACCACTTCCACCTCCGTCTTCGCTGATTGCTCCTGTGACAAACACTTCACTACATGGTAATTCAGGCAGCAGAAGAGAGTACTACTGCAAGTGGCGGGTGTGTGTGTGTGTATATGTGTGTTATATTTACTCACAAAGAAAATACACCAGTTGTTGCAACTCACTTCTGACAGACGGCAAACCAAAATCAGTTGTTTGCATTAGAAAAGAGGGAGCAGTTGGCTTTTAGTTTAATTTACATCCTGATAAAATGTATTTTCCTTTTTCAATATTTAATTTCTTACTATATTTAGCTAAGAGCAATAATGTCTTCATTCAAACCAGTTCACCTTACGCTCAGTGGTTTTGAAATTGGGCAAAATCCTCTGTGTAATGTCCACAGTCATAGGATTTTATTTTTAAATTTTTCAAAGGATGCCTGTTTCCTTATAATTCCGCAGGAAGAGAAAGACTCACAGAGAATGTTGTGTTTGTGGCAACATTGATTTCTTCTGAGTCATTAAAAGTGGACATGAGCAACTTATTTAACTTGCACTGAGTTATTCAAATCTGTCCAACAAGGGAGGAGACTAAGGCTGAAAACAAAAATTTAGAAGGTCATAAAAATCAAAGGTGACTTAGAGCTTCCAAATATAGGCAATATGTTATAGTGTACGCAGTCTCTGGCATTTGGCTCTTTTTCTGGTTTTTCTGAATCATTCCCTGCTGGGGTAGTGTCTTAGTTCCAGAAACAGCACCTTCTCCCACCCAATCCTGCTCTATTGCAGCAATGGAAAAACTGAGTAGTCCTCAGTTAAATCAAATGGATACGCTTCGGAAAGGGCATACCACCACACTATCGTTCTGCCATGAATCACAAAGCTACCACCAAAATTATGGTGCCTCAGGAGGCAAAGTGGTTAATAGGGACTCCACTTCAAAAATATACCTCTGTGTCCCTGCAAAACACTGGGAAGAAGTAAAATGTGATTTGAAATAGCCTGCTTCCCTTTCTCCGTCAGGTATGTGAGCCATATGCTATCAGGCTCTTGTGTGAAATCTCTTCATGGCCCCTTATTCAACCTCAGAAACTTAATGTAGTATTACTTTGTCATACATGCACATCTTCTTCTCATAGAAACGACTTTACCCAGTTAAAAACCTTACAAAGGAATACAGTGAAATTCAGTTTGTTTTGTAAAATACTTGCTCAAGAGCAATGCTGCAGTTTTACGGTAGTACAACCATGATCAGCTGGTGACACCTGAGTGCCACTGAGATTTAGCCTGGTGTTGTGCAAAGAGTACTGAAGCTTCCTGGCTAAATGTGGATGCTGAACTTCAAAGTTTTTTACAGCAGACTCTTACCAAAGAGATTGACCCTCAAGAGCTGGCTCCTACTTCGAAGAGCCTGGCAGAGCGCCACAGCCATTGTGCATTTCATATGAGCATCTTTTGCAGAAGACTTCGTGCCAAACTGGAATTGTTTAAGTGGTGGAGGACACTAAACACCGGGCATTAAACTAGAAGAATGTGCACAAGAAATGCTCAGAGAGACACTAGGAAATCACTGAGGAGACACATTGTGACGAGGGGAAAGGAGCACCACAGAAACCAAGAGCAGTGCTTTGGTCAAGTGCACTTTTCTCCATGGCTCTTTCACGAGCAGCTTATGTCATCTTACAAATTCAAGGACATTTCGACAAAAAGGCTAAAATTAAGTGTATCATTTTAACAGGTGGAAACAAAGCAGAATTAGCAGACAGCCCATACATTTTAAGGACCTCCCACTGTAGCCAAAAGCCAGCCCACTCATATTCCTAGAGGGGAGCTTGGGAAGCTGGTGACAAGAGCAAGGGGCAGGCATCCAAAGACTTTGTCAAGGTGACCAAGACCTTGTCGCCATGAGAGGGGGAAAGCGTGGGTTTAACAAGATAACATTCATGCAAGTCTCCAGCGCAGGCCCAGCCTAACACTATCGAGTCTGGATGTCAGCAGAGTGGAGCGTCAGTCAGCACAGCCATTTGCTGCATCGCACACAGGAATGGCATCAGGACCCACCGCCAACAACTAAGTTGCTCTCTTTATACCACCCATCCCATGTAGTGAAGGAAAGGTCACAATAGATGAGAATTCCTCAAAACTGTCACTCAGCTAGCCCCCTTGAAGGTTACAGAAAACAGAACAACCGAAGCTTTGAATGAATATGAACATTCATCCTCCTAAAGCTGAGGTCAGTTGCACAGTCCAAAACACGAACTGAAGAAATGGAAAACTGTGAAAAGAAGCAGGCCAGAGGGACCAAAGGCAGAAAACACGAGTTTCACATACCAGTGAAGATGACACTCCTCCGTCTTGCATGCACTCAAGCCTTTAAATGTCAGAAAATTCACAGAAGACAACTCAGTCTTCTGTCAGTCTTCACCACTATTTACAAGTGGTGTTGATGTCAAGCCATAAAGAATTTTGTTTACACTGATGTTACACTCTTAGGTTGCCAAAAATGCAAAGAATATTGTAGTCAGAAAACAACAGTCAGCCAATACTGAGGTGGCATCTGCAAGAGCCCACAGAAAGCACAAATCAGTAAGAAAACCACCTGTCAAATAAGGGTAAAAAGTTAAAAGCCTCCTTTCCAAGAACTAATTACAAAAGTATCCTATCAGCTTCAACTACATCATCACATGATACTGCATTAGAAAAGGGAATTTAGCTTATGGGGCATTTGGAGTGCCATTTATATAACTTTAACCCAAATAAGAGACCAGACGGTCTTTCTGTCAGTCCAGTTGTTTTGTACTTTACTAATGACTTTGAAGTGTGATGAGGGTTACGTGAAGCTTAAGCCTCTGGTTAGCCAAAAGCCACAACCGCATATAGCCTTTGCTCTGAGTATCGGAGTAACACGGAAAGGTTTTGATTTAAACCTCCAAGGGATGCATCACATAGCTGTAACTCTAATCCGGGAGCAAATGTAATCCGTCCTCAGTTCTCAAAGTCAGAAAAACTGGCTGAGTCGACACTCTCCCAGCCAACAGCTGTCCTCAAACCAGCCTCTGCTCAGTTTGCTGGCAGAGATACACTAAGCAGAAGGGAGAGACCACTCAAAAAGAAAGTATAAGCAACATAAACACGCAGTCGAGCAGACTACACCCTATTTCCACAGGCGGCTACCATCCACTTTTTCTACTGCATCCCAGAAATTCCTTGGGACTGTGAGTGGTAAAAAGAAGAACCCTCTTCCAACCAAATCCTGTCTCTCTGTCTCCAGCAGTACTACAGAATCACAAACACAGAACATTGATTAAAAGAAACCGTTTGATGCAGCAATGGCTATCATGGGGTCAGCTGTAGCTTCACCCAGCTGAGTCTTGAAAACCTCTGGAACACTAAGAATCCATGACCTTGAGATAACATCTTCCAGTGCTGCACCAGCTTCGGAGTGAGGAAGCTCAAACCAGCCAGCTGCCCGCTGGTACTAAAGCTGGGGGTCATTTTATCTGCAGTGCTGGGCTATGGGCTCCCATTTGAGCTTCATAGGGCTTCCATTGACACAGCCGAGTTTCTTCAGCATCTTCTGGAATCCAGGGCTACCATCTGCCACAGCGGCCACTCCCTCAAAGTACACACTGTTACAGAGCATAGTAACTTCTTACTCATAGAGGATAATTATCCTGCGTGGCAAATATACACTGCCACAACGGTCTTTGTTGACAAAGGAAGAGGCTTATCTGACTAGATACAAGGGTCAAATAATGTTTTCTTTCCCCCACCGCAACAGCAACTTGTGCCAGATTCTTCAGAGGACAGAGCGAGACACATAGTAAAGAAGGCAAACGGCCTCTCTGCTTTCCCTGCTGCTCTCATCTCACGTAACAGGATGCCACCACTTTCCATATAAGCATCTCATTTGGAGGTTCCCAGGCTTTCTGGGCTGCAACCTGCTGTCAAGACTGAAGCTGCCCTCCACAGCAGATGACATGCTGTTGGGAAATATTTGACCAAAAGATACACAAAAGGGATGTCTCACCAACCACAAGACCACAGTCACGTCAGTCACACCTCAGGAATGAGGGAGGCGGAGGGCAGCTAATCCTTTATTTGAGCTTCTGTCTAGCTCCTAACCTGTGTGGCATTTTCTGGCATAGGTTTATTAATTTGCCATGTTTCCTTGAAGAAAGCACAGCAGAAGGTTTTTGCCCTTGTTCTAATATGTACTTAGAAAATAGCACAGTTGAGTTACTTTACATTCACTTATCACAGCAGCCTCTTTGTTCTAGTATTGTACAACTTTGAGATCAGGACAAACTTCATCAGTTAAGGAGTCTCATTAAAGTGATCTATTTCTCCTACAGGGGAGGAAAAATCTTAAGTTTCTGTCATGGAAGATATCATGAATGTTTTAAATTATGTGTGGAATAACAAGTTTCAAATCAAGAGTGTTGTATGGGTACACACACGGAAGCTTGTATCTCTTGCAATAACTGGCACTGTTACAAAAGCAGATTAACCATCTTTTGGTCAATGTCTGCAAAACCACTGTGTACAGAGGCCTGCCTAGTAAATGCTTTCCTGTAGCTGAGAACTGTGCACAGGAGCACGACAGCTCACAATTTCTCCTCTGTCATAAGGAAAAGCCATGTGTTGTGGAAGCTCAAGAAGAATGCCATCAAAGTGGAGCCTTCTGAACCTCCAGGCACATGGGCAGAACAACCACAAAGTCAGGAGCCCATATAATTTCTAGAGCAATTCCTGCAAGTTCAAGGGCATGAGTCATGACTTTATGGCAAATAGAACCACTGCATTTGTCAAAGTAATAAAAAAAAAAAAAAGGCAAACAAATGAGCCATAGTGTCAGTCTCCAAGTGCTCGGATTTGATAAGGAATAGCGTGGCACAGCTGAACAAGGCCAGGCAGAGCAGCGTCATGCTGAAACACAACAGCACTGCCCAGGCACCCTGCTCCCAGTGCCAGCACCACAGCCATGCTGGCCATATCCCCTCTCCTGGGATGGCCGTATGGCAGAGCTCTATCTCCCTCAATGGGCAGCACCTAGTGACCACCCAGGGAACCTCTCCCCACGGCATGTCCCCGCTACACAGCAGCTCCCCTGCCTGTGTAATTTAAAGTTAACGTCTTCATACACCATTCCCTGTGGACTTCCACATGCTTTACAGAGGCAGCAAGTGGTGATGCCTGCAATAGCCAGGGCATAGTCTGGCTGTCTCTTGCAACTGCAGATAACATGGTCTGAGCAGTCACCACTCCTGCCCAGCAAGCTGTGTTCAGCAGCTGTTTTAGTGAAGCCAATTTACTTGGCAGACAAGAAGCTCCCAGATTAACCTGGATCAGCTCTGGGTGCTGAGAAAGAGTAACAAGCAGCTAGCAGGAGATCTCAGGAACACGTGCCTGAAGCACAGAGAAGTGACAGCATTCACCCAGCATCGTGTCAGAGTTGGAGATGGGACAGACCCGGAGTGGCTACAGTTCCCAGCCACAGGCTTCTCCACTTAGACCACCTCACTTTTTAGTTCCTCATTTAGGCATTTTACAGCACAGGAAAGTATACACATTATATAAGTGCTAATTATATAGTGTACAGGGCTCCTACTTCCAACTTAAGGAGAGCATTAATGCATTATTCATTACTTCAGCATTTACTCTTCGCTATTTGGATCATTCCTATGATTTTTGCAGTAGCCCCTTCCTTCCCCCCTCCCATCCCCATTTAGTCAAATAGCTCCTAACTATAATTTCGATTACAAATTGCAAACACTGGTTTGTGGAGGATTAATTACGGTGGTGGAGGCAGAGGAAAAAACTTGGTGGATGACAAGTGGTAGTTTAGAAGCACAGGACAGCAACGGGAAGCGTCACAGTCTTCTTCTCAGCAAGACCCTGTTAAGCAGCAGAAGTCCTAGGCTGCCTCTTTCTCAAAGGGCATCAAATAAATCCCCAAACACTGAACAGCTGCAGCTTAATCTTAAATGTCCATATGCTATTTAAAAAATAAGCCCAAATAAACAAAAATTCAAACCAAAAGCAGAGCACCCAAGAAGTCACAAAGACTGGGGTGATAGAAAGGGTCATTAATTTTATTACAAAGCTCTCAATAAACACTGATGCCTGCAAACCATCACAACTGTCACAGTGCACAGCCAGAGTGCAGATTTGTAACCAGTTAGTATTGAAAGTTGTAGAATCACCATTACATAAATTGCAGAGGACTGCGTCTATGGAGGAATTTTATTTAACTGGCCTGGTAAGAAGGAAAAAAAGAAAGATTTAAGGTCTAAAGAAAGGAGAACTTGGCATATCTGCTTTACCAGATGCATAATAGTGGACAATAAACATGATTCTGCTGTGTCAGCTCTGTCACCAAAGGTTTTCCTTTAGAGAGGGTACAGGTAAACTTAAAAGCAAAACTCCAAATCCTTCTAATTTTCAAAGACTGTGAGCTTGTTGGGGATTTAAAAAAAAAAAAAATCTTTTTAAAGCCCTTCAAAGAGCCATGGAAAGGAGATTTTGTTAAACACATGATTCTCACCATCTTCTTATTTGTGCTACACAGCGCGTGTAGGGCAAAGATTTAAGGCGCTTTGCCTGTGAGTGGATGCAGCCTGCCACAGGCTGCAGCAGTGTGCTTTCCCTGAACTGAAGTAACCCTGAACAGGCAGGGATCCAGCCAGACATCTTAGGGGTTACTAGGATTCACATTGAAAGACGAGAAACTCTTTCTCTCACTAAGAGAGGAAAGACTCTCTCTCTCTCACTAATAAAAATAAAAATTGCCAAAGGCAGATGTCTCCACCTGCCTAAATTCAGTCAGATAGTATGTGGTTGGGATTGCATTGCCACAGAATTGAATAAGAGGAAGTTCTCTTATCTCCCTTGGTTAAGCAAAAACAACATGTCTTTTTTTGCTTTATAGAGAAAAGAGGAAAATAGCACACACACCACACAGCCTCTGTACTACTGTAAAGGAAAGAAGTTCCCGATGTTATGCAAGTCCTACCAGTGTAAGAAAGGTTAATAGCGTTTACTGAACTTGTAATAGGGCATAACTCTAACATACCTGCACAGCATCAAAAAGGTGATTTCATTCCTTTTCATCTTTATTGCTCCATGACTAAAGACTCAGAAAGGAGAAGGGGTCTGGGGGCAGAAGCCATTGACCAATTCTCCTTCCCATTCCCCTTGGCTAAGCAGAGCAGCTTTATGCAGCTGTGCAGCATGTTAAGGATACTGAAGCTTCTGGACACAGCACCACATTAATCACTTCAATGGGACTGATTTTGGTTTGCAGTCCAGGTGGCCAGGATACCCAGCGAGAAGGAAAGCCTCCACACGTTCTCCTGATGAAGGGGAGTCCATGGAACAGCATCTTGGAAGGTGTGGTCCCCCCACCGGGCTGGCTCCTCTCATGCATGACGCCAGTCAGGCACTTGGGGCTTCCTGAATCTTAATCTACAACTGAAGTGCCTGTGGTCCCTTAGATGCTCACCAACTTCCACGAGCTTAAGCAATAAAATACTACGCAAACGATAACCTTGCTGTGGCATATACATATATAAGACAATAAGGAAAATCACATCCGCTCCCCGAGTGCCTGAAACCCCAATATTCAGGAAGAGACTGGCCATGTCACAGATGATGAAAAGAAAGCAGGTACAGCAGCATTCAGTCACTTCACTGAAGAAAAAAGCAGAGTACAAGATTGCAATTTTGGAATCTCAATAAGGTCACTGTGAAGCAGCACCGTCCTTGGGGAATGGAGCCTGAGGAAGGAAAAAGTGAGTCCTAATGGAGCAAAGGAGTAGGATGGGTCTCTGGGTGACACTGCAGGTCAATGCCAACCTCTCACTGAGTCCACCGGATGCTCAGTGAGGCAATGATGGCAAGATCAGGTGGTCCCACTTAGACAGTGCCAGATGTACAAATGACCATGTAGTGACACAGGAGGATGAGGAAAGAAGTGGTACACTTGGGGAAAAAACATGAAGAGGCTGCAGTCATCCCTTCCTCCTTTAGGAGAGCATAGGGAGGAGATGACAACATATGTAACATATCTCATGACATAAGCACAGAGAAAACTGCTAAGGACAGCTTTCCCAGAAAAGCAGGGTAGAAGAAGGGAGCAGAAAGGAGAATTTTAAATTGTCCTTCTCCTCTTTAGAGAAAAGCACAAACAGTTCAGGCAAAAAACTTATGCAATTAAAATAGGATAGACAGAAAAAGAGGCTGAGCTACCACTGGAGCAGACCCTCAGCAGCGATGTTCCTCCCTTCACTGCAAAGGGAGGGCCCTGGGCTGGATGGCAGGGTGCTCTCTTCCCAGAATCCCAAAGACCAGAGTGAGGATCACTACAAAACCTCCCACCAGATAAAGTCTGCTGACCACACAAGAGGAGTGGGCCCACACAGGCAGCGAGCAGCCAATGGCACAAGTTCTGCCCATGCAAGGAAACCCAGGTTATTGGATACCAGTTGTTACTTTGTGAAAGTCAAAGGCAACTCAGCTTTTTTCCAGCCTTGCAAGAAGCTGTTAGCTCTGTGCATACATGGTAAGGACAGTGGAGTTGCTGCTCAGTCATAAAGCACCCAAACAAATGCTTGTTGCCCCAACATACAGCAAGAAAGCCAGAACCAGAGAGACAACCTGTTCTGATGAGCAAGCATATTTGGGCAACTTGTGCATGCACAAAGACAGCATGCAAAGAGAGTTTGGTAACACCACGAGTTGAGCCAACACTTCGTTGGAATCAATCTGCCCCGCTCCCCAGCAGGAAAACATGAATTAGTCAACATTGCCACAAACCACCTCACCACCAGCTCTGCACTGAAGAAATCTCTCAGTGGCAGGCAAACCATCTGATTTCCTAAGTCAGCAGAGCAAGGGTGCTGGGCTTTTGCTTTCCTGTCTCCACTACGCCCATCCCAACACGCAATAATGCTTTGAAGCCCTCTTTCAGGAAGGGAAACACCCATCGTGACTACAGCATGTGCGAGGTGAAAGGGATGTGGGTTAGCTGGAGGAGGTGCAGCAACATGTCTCCAACTGCTGTGCACTTTAAGTCTTACTGTGACGTGACCCAAAGGTCACCGCAGACAGTGGCAAACCATAGAATCACGGAATCATTTAGGCTGGAAGAGACCTCTAAGATCACCAGCTCCAGCCACTAACCTAACACTGCCAAGTCCACCACTAAGCCATGTCCCTAAGCACCACATCTATGCGTCTTTTAAATACCTCCAGGGTTGGCAACTCAACCACTTCACTTGGCAGGCTATTCCAATGCTTGGCAACCCTTCCAGTGAAGAAATTTTTCCTAATATCCAATCTAAGATCATGCATATCAATGTGGGATCTGGCTGTGAAGCATCCTACCAGTCTCCCACTGTAGCTGTCCTATCTCCCAGGAACACAGCCTTTTCCACAGAGCATGGCTCTGAGGGATGAAAGCAGAAGGTGTAAGACTACAGGTCACAACACATCTGCAAAATTTTTACGTGTAGCTCTGAGTTAATCCTGCGATTTTTTTAAGAAACTATCCTCACAATTTTTAAACATTCAGAACAGGCAAAACTTTAAAGTTAGAGCCTGACACTGCAAAGGAGGCTCCAACATATAAACACCATGGATTGAGGGATCCTAGTCATGCCGGCTGGTGCTCATGGTTACAGCAGGTTCTTATCATTAGAAGAAACCCTAAAAGAAGCCCAAACTATCAAACTTGTGTACCAGCTCCTCTAGCACACCTCTGTGTGCCAGAGACCACAGCTTTAATTCAATATCAGCTTCCCTCTCCTCAAATCTCTCCTTCAGCACTCCAAACACACACAGCTAATAACATCAGAAGGGACAGCAAAGCACAGCAGCACAGCCAGATGTACCAGGACAAGTTCTCATTTCACCTGAGCTCCTGATCTGCTAGAAGGCCAGAAAAGGTGATACAACTTAGATGGAATAAATTTCCGTTTCATCCTTTACTTCCTCTTTCTCCTTCGGCCTGTGAATGCCTTGAGAGCTGTGCAAAGTCTTCTGGAGCAGCACCTTCAGGTATCAGGTGGGTTGACCTCAAGGCCACTATCTTATAAATGATGCAATCCAAACCTCCAAGGTCAAATTCCTGTGCTAAAAGATGTCCTTGTAAAGACATCTGAATATATCTATATATTCATTACCTTGTTCTCCCTCTCTCCTTGTATCTGGGTTTGTGAAGAAAAAAACCCAGTTCCATAGAAAGCACCCTCCTCCCTGTCCCATTAACCTGCTTTTATTTCCCCAGGCTACCAGCACACAAAAAGAAACAGCAAACCAGTGGTGAAACATTCCCCGAGCGACTGCAAGCAGAGTCGAGAGGGGGACGGCGCTTCTTCCTGCTGAAACCCAGCCCCACCAGCGCTGAACATTTGTGCTTCTTGTCGGCTGGCCAGCGAGCAGATAAATGGAGCACGGCCACACGCCAGCCCGCCTGGCCAGGCACCCTCACTAGCACATCACAGAGCCAAAGGCTCATCCCACCATCACACCATGTAGCCGCCCTCCGCCTTGGCTCATCGCTAATTCAGGGTTACATTATTCCCATGAACTGCCGCTTGTGTTCCCGCGTGGAAAGCCAACAAGGGAACATGCTAGCCTTCCGAAAAACCATACTCTGTGAGAAGGAGGGGATTAGGAGGGAACAATGTCGGAGTGTCTTCGGCGAGCTGGAAGCAATCCCAGCTTCTAGCTGCACAATGACATGCAGGAAGGAGTTTTGAAAGCTTCCCAGTCACAGAGGACCCCTGTGTGCCCAGAGACGTCTGGACATAAGAATGGCCTTTACAGCATAAGGATGCAAGAGGACTACAGAGCCCCACATGCAGACCAGCCCTGGCCAAGCGGGGAATGGTGGCTCTGGCTTAGCTTTTTCTTTCTTGGCTTTGGGTGCTAATTGTGTAGTCCAGATCCCTAACCTTATTTAGGTCAGGGGCTTCAGCACAAAACACTCTTAGAAACACCAGACTTCTGTGGGAACGAGAAAGTCTGCTTGTCCAGACCCAGAGCTCTCCAAATATTGGAGCTGAAGTGCAAATGTATCTTGGAAAGGGATGACAGGAGGAGATCATGCTTGACAGGATGAACATAGGGGTGCAAAATTATGTCTCGTGCAGCTTTTGATATGATATGCATGTCTTGTAACAAGCTGCAAGGCAAACTCTTAACAAGCTCCAAGGCAAACAAGCTCTTAACAAACTACATGGAGGGCATGAAACAGGATCATGTAGATGCTCACAAAGATGTTCCCCATAGGTTCTCCCTGATGCCCTTGCCAGCCACTGTGATGCCATGCATGCCTCTAGTCTGCCACAGATCTTCTGAAGTTTGAACAGGTGGTAACACCCCAAAAACAGTGGAGAAACGGTGAAGGTGGCAGTGCAGACACCCGCAGGGAGCAGGAGCGAGAACACTGAATGCTGAGACCCAGTGATAACTATTGGATTCAAGAGTGGACATAAAACAACATAAAGAGGGCACCAATGAGCACTTCTCAACAGTGCTTATGATCCGCAGGCCTACAAAGTCCACGGAGGAGAAATAAACCTTTCACTGATCCCACTCCTGTTTCTTGATTATTCTGAGGATGAAGTAATCATTGCTCCATGGAAAGCATTCCAGATTATTTGAAGAGGTGTGCCTTGCACAGACTTTGTTAGCATAACTGCCTCGTAAAGTTGTGCCATAAAAACAATCCCAGCTTCAAGCAATCAAATCAGTAATTTAATACCTATAGACAATAACACAGTCCTAAAATATATCTTGCCATTCATTGCACCCATAAGGCAAAATGCCAATATGGGAAACAGGACGTAAAAATAGGGAGACAAGGAAATATGCAGAAGTGTTTGACTGGATGAAGCACTCAGGAGGATGAGAACAAGGGATAATAAAACTGTCCAAAATTTAACCACCAATTCAGTGTGAAAAAACTTCTAGATTTGACAGCATTTCCAAGAGCATCCCACTTCTGAGGAGTAGACCTGGGAGGTGAAACTTGAGCCAAGCACAGGGAATAATAAAAATGGAAGCAACAATCCCTGTGCTTTTTTTGGATGGTGGATTCATGCTGTTGTATGACCCTTGCTCCCCAATAACATGAAATTGGCCTGCAGCAGATAAGTACACAAGGAACTCTCATCTCCAGGAGAACTGAAGTTCTTAGACCACCATACTTACATTCCTAGGCACAAGTTAGGAGAGTACACACACTTAGTGCTGATCTGGCTGTACACTCCAAAACAATCCTCCAAAACATACCAGTAAGCACTTTAAAAACTGGGGCACAGGGAGCCTTGCGTGGGCAACTCAGGCTTTCTCCTACAAATACCAGGGATTAGCCAAATCAAGTTGGCACTGATGACAAATGACACTGCCGTGACAAAGCTGATATTCCTCCACTACTTTCTATTTTTAAGAGATATTCTGAACAGTATGCTGTGCTGAAGAGCTGCTAGACAAAAAGATTCTTCTGATATAAATTCATCAGTCTCTCCTCACAGAGCTGACATCTCCAGACACTATCTTCAGGAAGATAAGATGCATATGGAAGAGGAATCGTAAACTGTCAGTGCAGCACACACCCGCACAGCATAATCAGATAGGAAAAAAAATACTGAGTGCTCATGCTGCCAAGTGCCTAAGGTACATACAAACTCCTTTAAAACAACTGCTCTAGGAAGTTAAAAATAATTCCATGTCCAACACATCAGGAAGTTAAGAAGTTATTTTTCTGCAGAGCTTTTAGTACCTCTGAGGAACAGAAATAGAAAACATAAATACTTTTTTCCTTTAAAGCAATGGTACAAGAGCCTCCTCTAATTGCAAGAATTCCTAACAACTCCCTGAAATAAAAGACAAGGCTACAGTTTTCAAGCAGGTTTTGCCTGAAATTTGATATATCTTAAAAGTTACTGATTTTCAAACTGCCTGGCAAGGGGCCTCAGCAGAGAAGGAAATGTTGCAGCACATCTTGGAGCAGGAAGATAGCATTAGAATGATTTGGGGGAAGTATCACAGATAATCCAAGGAAACTGAAGTCCTCAGCCTTGTAGGTGAGAGATGGTATCATTTAACCCTCATCATTTGGTTAAATGATGGTATCATTTAACAAGAAACACTTGAGATAACTGGACGTGCTCAAGGTATGGCAAGACAATTTAAAAGCCAAGTGAAGCCAATGAAAAGTCTTTAGGTTCAGTAGAGGTAGAAAGAGGACATGGGAGGGGGTCATGTTCAGGTTGCAAGAGCAAGCTTCAAAGATAAGATCAAAGATAGAAGCAAGTTTATGAGGCAATTTCCTTTCAACCTGTGGACAACCAATATACAGATATCTGCCCACTTTCTTACTTTCAGTTTCTTTTTGTCAAATTTGTGCACAGCTAGGCAATACAGGTCACCATCATCTCTGCATACAGCTCCTCAAGAAAGCTGCTGTACATACACACACAAAAAAAAAAAATAACAAGAAAAAATGGATAGAGGAAGCAAGTCAAACCACAGCCAACTCCAAGTGCTCTTAGTTTAAAATAGAAATGGGAAACACCACATGCTTGGAGGTGGCTTTTGCACAGCTTCCATCCATCAGCAATGCTTTCAGAATTCTTACTGACAACAGCCCTGAGTGGAAATTGTTCAAATATCTATCTATACGTATATCCACGACCTGATGACTGAAACTTTATCTCATCCTTTACGCCACGGCTTCCTTTTCTGCAGTACTGCTTTGCACCAGAGAACTCAGAAGCAATTAAGACACTGTGGGGGTTTTGTGGTAACCAAGGGGTAATCTTTACCAAAAAATCACTCTGGGATGTGTTGGAAATACATCTGTGCTGTTGCAGCAGCACCAATCCCTTTGCCCTCACCCAGGCCACATGCTGTTCATTGCTCAATGCTGTGTTTTTGGGAGAGCAGCCAGCACGGAGGGCAGTGGGCAGCACTGGCAGTCT
Organism: Ptilonorhynchus violaceus; assembly: GCA_013397565.1. Classification (NCBI taxonomy): domain Eukaryota; kingdom Metazoa; phylum Chordata; class Aves; order Passeriformes; family Ptilonorhynchidae; genus Ptilonorhynchus; species Ptilonorhynchus violaceus. Next base: position 1,695,077 of record VZRJ01000884.1, read on the forward strand.
CCATTGATTATGAAAGGGGACTGTAAACACAGCTAGAGATAAGGGAAAGAGCTGTACAAAGGACTAGCAGGAAGATATAGCCAGATAGATAGCCAAAAATTGCACTGTCATTGCTGCCAGAATCATAGGAAAATTTGGGCTGGTCAGAAGAAAGGTTGCAAAGGGTAGTCAGGTACCACTGCAGCATTTTCCTGACAATAACATTTATTTTAGCACTTAATTCAGCAGTGGCTCTGGTGTTTTATATATGGGGGCGGAATCTCTTGCAGGCACAGTTTACTTCCTCTCCCATGTATTGTGGTGCTGGTGTGTGCCTCACCACCATCAGCCCCACATGGCACAAGATTCCACACTCAAAGATTTCCCTAAGGCGGGAAAGGGACCCCATCATTGCCTCCAGTGGAAGAGCAACATTTGCCTATGTTAGCTTAAAACGGGATTACCACTGGAAATTTCCCGCCCTATTAGAAAAGCACACTGTTTTAAAGCAAGTCACATAGGTTGTTCCCAGCTAAGACTATCTTCCCTGACAGGGGTTCACACTTTTCCATATTTTTGTCTGCTTAGAAGGAGAAAAAAGAGGAGTAAAGCAGTCATTTTACATGCTACAGGCAGTAGGTTTGACAGCAAACCTGCAGAACTTGCCTTGCATGTATGAAAGCAAAACTTGCCTATTTTACAGTTTGTTTTTCAATACCAAATTAAGACCTGCTTTTGACACAACACCCTGCAATTCAGTGGCATTGAGACGGAACCACACTTGGTCTTATTTGCTTAAATAGAATAAATAAAGAAACCAAGTATAAGGTTCCTAAGTTAACATCCAGTGTGTGTCCAACAGCACACTGCTTCCAGTTTGGCAGCAAGGTAGCTAACCTTTACTCCAGCCAAGCCCGAGCGAGGGAGGGTGGGCACTGACCGGCAATTACCTCCAGCGAGCCTGGAGCAAGCCCTGGGCAGCCGAGCGCCTGCGCCTCCGCACCCGCAGGGCTCTGACCGACCGATCGACACGGAAGCGGAGGGGAACAACGGAGCTATAAATATCAAGGAGTCGAAGGATAAGTCCGAAGGCAAGAGGAACAGCCTCTTTATTCCCGCTGCCTTGGGAGGCAGAGGGAACGGCGGTTCTGCAGGACTGGCGTGGAGCAAGCACAAGGGATTTAGGGCAGGAAGGCTGCCGCCGCCTCACGCAGCCAAAGCAGAGTTGATCAATTAGCTGTTCAGTAACCCATTAAAAACCCTTCGGCTGCGAATGGCTTGGACAGCTGTTGGAGCTAAATTCGCAAAGGAGCTGGAGCACGTTACCTGAAACACCTATAAAAACAGGGCAAAAAACAGCCATGCATAAGAAAGAGGAAATTTTCCAGTTCCTCCTCTTTATCCGTATCCATAAGCCTATGGTGAGAACTGCTCCCAGGTATAGCCTTGCCCATTGGGATGTTAACCACAAAGGGCAGAACGGCATTACTGTGCTCTCCCCCAACTCTCTGACAGACACAGGGACAGGACAGACAGACAGACAGCCTGCATAGCCATGAGGCTCTGTTCCAGACAGCCTCAGTCTGAGGGATTCCAACCTGCTCTGCACAAGCGGCCTGTATTGATTCCACTGCACACACAGTGTATCCAGTAACCACAGTGTTCCCAGCCATCCTTAGCACACGTGACAATATAATCCCAAAAGTATTTTTCCATGGGAATTAATTGTTTTTTAAGTTATATTTTTATACACAGTTGAACTTCTGGAACATGCATGCACATGGGGCAGGATGCATGCACATGCAGGATAAATTTATTTCTCTTACTGGCCTCTAATAATTTTACCACAGACACTGAAAATAACAGCTTGGCGCCGACGCCGGATTCCTTCCTGCCCAAACCCCCAGCAGCAGGGATGGAAAGGAGGTCAGTGGCACTGAGCCTCCCCAACAGTAACCGAGCAGTTTAAAACACTCGTGCCATTTGAAAATGCCACATGGCGTGATCAGGACATGGATGTGCTGCATATGCCAGGGGTGAGATGAAACAGTTTAGTGACAGAAAACATCCTTTTTTACCACAGCTATGTATTTCCTTCATATTTATCTACCCCGATATGATGCTCACCCTGCTCTCAGCACCTTACAAGCCATTTTGGAATCCATTGTGAAGCACCTAGGACCGAGATGAGGGAGAGGACCAACATGAGAAAGGAGATCTCCAGTAGGTCTCACCCTCCCCTCAGCAAAGCCATCATGCACTTTTATTCTCTGACAAATCAGTGGGGATTGCCAGCTCTTATCCAGACAAAGCACAGTCCCTGTGTAGAACAATAACGAAAAAATTCTGGAACTGAAGAAACTACTGAGTTCCTATTTTTAAGCACTGTTATTAATAATGTGCCACGGTTCTTGTCTCCATCACCACACCATATAATAGTGTTGAGAAATTACTGCAGTGTATTGTAATTATTTCAGTAAGGAGACTGTGCCTCCGTCTGTCAGCTTATGCTTGCATCACAATGAAGAACAATCAGACTTAAAAATAAGTTACATGCACACTGTAATCCATGCCCTATCACCTCTTCTCTGCTCATCCAGCCAAGTCTTGAAATCATGATTTGGGTGAGACTCCCAGAGGAACACTAATTAGAGACTAAAGAAGCAGGGATCTCCCAACAATGCAGCTGTAGAAAACACACCAAAGCCCAACTCCACCAAGATGGGTGCAGCTCAGTTTGTAAAAACCTGATTGTCTCCTAAATGTCCCTGTTTAACACTGCTGGAGACCCATGTTCACAGTGAGCTAGACCAGCATTTGGTTGCAGGGACAGTGTTTTCCTCTAGTCAACAGGGACTGACCAAGTTTCTGCTTGCACCTTATCAGGAACTTAGAGTACTTAATTCCCACGTTTGTATGCCCTTAGTCTTTCTTTCCCAGTACAAACAGCAGCAGCATCTTCTACCTTCAGGAATGGTTCTTCTCAAAGACAAAGCTAGAAAACCACCCTTCCTGCAGCTGTTCTGCGAGTTCCCAAACTGCAGAAAATCACAAAGCATTAAGTATTTCTGTTTAGAGGACAAAGCCCTGTGTGGAAGTACCTCGTCTGTCTTCTACAGTCATGTGGCACAAGCTTTCTGAAAAGTGAAGCAGGACAAAGTTATAGCCTTGTGGCCTCCACTTCAGGAACAGGCAGTACAACATCACTTAATAATTCACCAATTTATTACCATAAATCAGCCAACTCATTTAATCTTTGCCACATGGAATAAAGCAAACGTTGGAGGATCTGCAGGAATAAGCTGGCAGCTCTGGTTTACCAAAATACCTGCGATCTGCAACATGAATCCAGTCACATGAAATACATGTGCAGAAAGTCAAGCAGGCATGGATTGAAACTATGCGGCCATTAAGTGCTGCCAGATGTATCAATTACACATGTTGGGAGAAAAAATAATATACGAACCAACTCTTTCCCCTCTGCTCTGTTTCATTTTAGTCAGGCTTTATGGCTCAGGTAACAGTGGCAGGGCATGGTTATAATTTTAAAAAGGAGGAAAATAAGGTTTATTTAATATGGTAAACCAGCTTTTAGCGATACCATTTTTCCAGCCACATTCTCAACTTTAAAGCAGATAAAAATGACTGGTTAGATACAGCCTCTTGAATGTTCAAGAAATACGCTGAGGCAGTTGTGCAAAGTTAAAACAATGCCCAGATCTCCATTTAAAACAGAAAATCCCTGGTAAGGCTACTCAGGGGTGATTTCAAGGGTCTGTCCTACATTCCTCTGTCATGTCTGAGGAAGGAAAGCTGTGGGAGCTGTGGCAACAGAGACCAAGCAGGATCAAACAGCTCAGTGCATTCATCTCTGAGATATCCTGCAGAGCACATGGCTCCAGATGCCTTCTCCAAGAGTCTGGATACAGGGATGGTGTACACCCTTCAGGATCTTGCTGTAAGTCCACCCACTGCTTTTGATCTCTCCTGCGAAGACTCAGGAGTTGCAAAGTATCTTGAATCAGCAACCCATCTCCTGCAGGAGGAGCTGCCGATGCCCTTGTAGAGGGACTCAGTACTGCACCCACATGAAGCAGAAGTTTGGAAATGGAATTTAATGAATGTATTAGTTTATCAATTTGAAACTGACATCACCTGTTCTCCCAGCAGCAGTCCTGATGGGGGCAGTACCTCAGAGGAGCCCCAGCCCCCAGGGAGATGGTTGTGCTCTTCAGCATTGAGCTCAGCAGCCTTCATGTGATTTTACACACACAAAGGAATGGGTCAGATCCTGAACAGGAGTAAATCAGTCGAGTTTCATTTCACTGGAAAACTACATAACTCAGGGTCTGACCTGCTGCTTTCCCATACCAGATGGCATGCAGCAGGCAGTTTAAGTCTCCCACTAATCTCCATTAAGTAAAATATTGCTGGTCTCATGCAGGTGGAAGCCAAAAAGACCAACAAAAAAAGCCAACTCCCAAAACAACAGCTCTTCCATCATCCCTTTTTTTTGTCCCCTGAGGTATCAGAAAGTGCAAATTAATGGTGGCTTTACATGCATCTTCATTTCTATTGCTCATTAAAATCCCTTTGTGAAGTGCACACAGATGATATCATCTAACAACTCCTTTTTTCTCAAGTTTTCTCTGAAGTTGCAGGAGGCAGGATTTCCTCTCTATTACATAAGGAGAAGAGGGTGTATTTGTTCTTCTGCTGTTTAAGACTTATTAGCATGGTCAGGTTACTCGAGCCAGGCCCTCTTTCCTGATCTTTTCTTGCAGGGGAATTATTCTTGGCAAGGCTCCAGCCTAGTATTAACCCGATGAAGGAAAAACCAAGTAGCTTTAAAAAGAAAGAGACATAAAACAGGCACACCTCAGGGCTTTGCCCGACCACTGAGAGCTGCAGCAACAGCATAGAAACAACAAATACAAGCTGGTGATGAGCCTCTGAACCACACAAGTACAACCATACTACTACCACGATACACTTGTGATGTCTGTTCCGGGGGGGTGCAATCTTTCTCCATCATCCTGACCGGAAACATGGCTACAAGCCAGCAGGCAAGGAACCACACCATTCCCCTTCCCAAGCAAAGCATCAAGCCCCAGTAGTAAAGAATTGCCCCTTGTAATGACCCCACCTCTCAGCCCAGACTAAAACACTGGAGTGGAAAGTGAAAGTCCCACCCTGTTGTTTAGTGTAGGGGAGCAATGGGAAAGTGGTTCTCCTGCCTCCAGTGCTTAATGCATGGACTTGAACAAGATTAACTTTTCCTCATCTCTTGATAGGAAGAGGCTGCTTCAGAGGGTGGTTCAGAACCTTGTCTTTTTATTAGGTGACAAGAGGATGTGCTTAGGGTGACCTGGGGTAGGTAGGGCAAGGAAGAGGAATTTTCAAGTATGGTGGTACAGCAAGGGTTACCCAGGGATTGCCTGTCCACCTACTGCCTTCCAGGAAGCAATTCTGGGCTGAAGTTTGCCTACTGTTCCCCTGGCTGGAACACTGATTTGAGACTCAGACACAGAAATTAAGTTTAACTTCTTCGCTTAGAGAGACCTCTGTGCTTCTGTCTAACCAAAGTGAAAACAGCTAACCAGTTACAAAGTTGGGGGAGAAAGAAAGACTGACCTGTTCCTAAGGCTTTCTGTCCATGCCAAGAAAAAAACCACAAAACACCAATGCTAAGTACAAACCTTATATTGGTATTTTTATTTGCTACTCTACAAGCATGCAAGTAATCTTTTTATAGTGAAAAGAGTCAATAACTGGAACAACCTCCCAGGGGTGCAGAAGAGCCCAACTGCTGGAGGTTTTCAAAGTGGGACTGGACACAGTGCTAGATAATTTCATCCAGGCTCTCCTTCCCAGGAAAGGCTGCATCAGATGATAGTCTGAGGTTGCTTTCAACTTGGGCTCTTCTGTGGTTCTGCAGTTTTTTCAGCAAGTATTAAGGCTTCATTACTTATACTTTTGGCATCTAGAAGATGTAACTGCACCAATAAGCTGACAAAAGCAAGCAGCAGAGGGAAACAGCAGCCTGAACTGCTTCACATCTGGAAGGAAACAGAGCTGGGCGCTGTGGACTTTCAGACCCACCATCATCCTGACACACAGTCCCCTCCTTTAGATAGACTGCAAGTTCTGGCTTTCAAACCCTCTGTCAATTTTCATTTACTCAACTGCAAAGTGTGCTTACAAGAAAACAAATAAAATAGTTACGAGGTCTTCACAAAGTTACTGCTCAGTATTATAAAGCAGTATAAAGCAGTATAAAGCAGTATCATAAAAACCAGTTCGAAAACCTCCACTGAAAACCACGCTGGGGAAGGTGCCCAACTGATCCCTGCCCTCAGCTACTTGCAAACTTTCAAGCAATCAGTCACACTGGAGTTTGCCCCCTTAGGGTGCCCTGTGTATCAGTCAATGTTGCACATGCCTGCCCCATGCTTCTTCATGGGGTCACCCCGCTGGCATCCCAACACCGGACAGCCAGAGAAAGTGGTCACAGGAGCCATGAGCTCAGTCTATAGCAAGGAAAGACAGGCCTGAGGCAGGTATGGATGAGGAGTGGAAAGAGTGCCCTTCCCTATGGACCTGCGGTACAGGACAGCTCTAGGGTACCTCCACCAATCTTGGCCAGAGAAAACATCCCCGGTGGGGCTACTTATCCTCCCCACAAAAACAGTTGTTCCCTTTGACCTGAATTTGCTTGCCCTCTTGATCATGATGCTCTTACCCTACATTTTTCTTTTCTTTTTGTGAGAAGAGGTTTGTTCATTCATCCCCCCTGAGAATGGGGAGGACATGGAGGTCAGATGGAGAGGACGACCTGCATCCCCAGAGACAGGCCAACTCTGACCCTCTGTCAATAAATCCCAGATTTGCTGAACAACACCGGCAAGAAATACTGCAGGTTTGGGCAAATTCATCCCACACTTGATACTTCAATCCAATTATGTGTCATGCTCGCCTCCTCGTTCATCATGCTAAGCTCTTCTAAAATTACCCTCTAGTCCTCTGAATGAAAACACCTCACTCCTCCACTTCAAACACTGTGATAAACATAGATCCTTGTAATATGAGAAAAGAGGGTGAGGACCTTGCTGTATTTCATTATTTTTGTACTGCAGCAATGAATTTCAAAATAGCTTAGCAGTAGTAGTCATGCTTACTGATTTAGTGTCCATTCCCTTCACTGCTCTTCAGAAATTTAGCACTTCTGGGAACAAGCATGAAGATTTTGAATTAGGTTTTTTTTTCTCTCGTCCCTTCAGCAGGTGGGAAATACGACATTTTCTTGCTTTTTGTTTGGTTTGAATGAAGGTCTGGCCCTCCTTCCTTCCTGCACAACTGTTCCCTCAATGCAAGGGGCTGGAAGACAGGAGGGCCTTAGTCTTCTAGCCTCACCTGGAAATGAGCAGTACTTTTCCCTGTTGTTAACAGCTGAAAGAACAAGCCCAAGGGGTTTTAAAGCTACTTGCTGTGAACACTTCATAAAAAAACCCAAATTAAAAAAGCACAAACCCCAAAGCAAGCCCCAAAGAAGCCTTTTAACTGGCATAAAAGTCCCCAATATGTCAAAGATTCTTTACTCCTCTTTACACAGTTTTATTAGTCTTCTTGACTTGCTGTGCTTTATTTCCGGACTTAAAAAGGTAGGTGAGGCAGCTCCTCCAGAATACGTACTGCACCAAGACAGTACTCCAGCTCCTGAGAGCATCCCAGACTACCCAAGACCACCCCTGACTATAAGGGAACAGCATGAAGGAGCACGTTTACTTATGCACATAAGGGCAGCTGTGCACAAAGTACATCAGCAAGCAGGTGCCCAGTAACATAACTTGTGAGAACATCTACCTACTGTCAGACCAAACAGCCTTCAGATCCAGCTCTAGCTTGGGTCAGAACTGGAAGCATCAGCAACACATGTGGGACATCTGCTGAGCACCTTGAAAACACACCCCAAGGATTTTGTGAGGCTCAGGTGCTGGTGAGCCCCATGCAGAGGTATATTCTTGCTTGCAGAAGCAAGAGGTGAATTTCTGCAGCTGATTATGTACTGAAGTTGATTTACCTGGGCAAAGATTAGCTTGCAAGGCATTTTATCCATTCCCAGGGTACACGACTAGAGCCCGGAGGGAGACCCCAGAGCTCACAAGCAGAAAGAAGGCAGTTTCTGGCCTCAGCTGTGGCTGTTTTACAGCTGCAAAGCTCCACTGACCCCAGCAATGCTCGCACAAGCAAGAGGAAATTCCTGCCTGAGTTGCTGAGTTTGGCTTTTCCCAACGTATACTTTTTTCCTGCATAGTGTTGCTTTTTTCTGTTCCCACGTTTATTTTCCCAGGAAAGTTTTGCAGGCATGTCTGTGGATGCATGTTGCTCTCCTTTCTTTCCAGCTTCTCATGTTATCACAAATTGGATCAGAAGTACAGAAAACAATTGCATCGCACTCTCCCTGTGTGATTGATGACACAGATATGTGCAATAAAACAGAACAAAAACAAGTACTTCTATCGGGCTCCTTTGAAACTTCAAAGTATCCAGGAGACCTTTCACAGCACCCAGCACAACTGAGTGCCTGTTTGCTAAGCCAGACAGGAACAAAGTACCATGCAGTCTAAGGGCAAAAATAAAACAAACTGCTAGGGCCACACTCTGCATACACAGTGGCCAGCTTGGGCTAAGGCAGCTGTATTTTATAAGCCACTACATCTGCCTAGCTTTTGTTATAGGTGGGCTGGTTTGTTTGCATTTTTCCCCTCAAAATTAGGGGGAAGAGAATTACAGACAGTTAACACTTTACTGGATGAGGTCCTTAAAAATCCCTTATATATGTATGTGTACGAATATATAGTTTGTATATATATATAAAAAAATTAATCACCGAAGTCACTTTTTTTCCAAAACTAGATTATTAGAGTAATTCTGAGACTAGTGATAATCTGAGTTGCTTTCCTTAGCAGGTCCACTCCAGCCAACCAGCAGCTCACAAAAGAGAGTGGAGACAAAGGGGGAAGCACAGGATACCTAAAGTAGCGAAGCAGAATTCTGAAAGATGTTAGGCTGAAGCCATCAGCATAACATCTCAATAACCCCGGTGGTCTGTCATCTTCATTTTGGTGGTGGCTGCAAGATGACAGATGTTTCCTATGCAGGAGCATCAGGCTCCCCAGCAGTGCACAGCAGAGGTATCCCTGACCAAAAATCCAGCAGTGCATAGCAGAGGTATCCCTGACCAAAAATCCTGTAGTGCAGCACAGGACTTTGTATCACTGTCACCATCCTGCTCGCATGCCTGACCTCTGCAACTGCTCAGACCAGAGCTGTTATTCAGCATATTATTGGGAAAGGACAGAGATAACAGTTCATCAGCACTTCCCCTTCCCACAACATCCCTTTTGCAGAAGTCTAGGAGTCCCCTGCCCCTATTCATTTCCAGCTGGAAGTTTGAATGGCAGCCAGAGAGAAAAGGTACTTTACCAGTACTGTAAACTAAATGCCAGATCAGCTGGGACAGATTTGACACATAGAAAGGAGAGGGCTAGGGCTATTTCAAAATCCTTATTGCATTCTTACAGTTCTGTATCAAGCAGAAAGTTTAAGACAGACACCTCAGTACTCTTGTTCAATTACAAAAAAAAAAAAAAACCAAAAAAAAAAACAAAAAAAAACACCAAACTCTCAGCTTTTTATTAATACCTGAAGTACCATCCCAGCTGGCCACAACACCAGCAGACCTTGCTCCATGCCCACAGGCTCAGTCAGGGCACAAGGCCTGGCACAAGGACAGCACAGCCTCCCCAGGCAGCTGCTCCATGTCTTGCACCCCAGGGATGAGCAGTCCCTCCAGCTCAGCAGATGCCCCATGACCACTCATTAACAAGCTGTGTCACCCTTGCGGGACAAGCTGTGGCATTCCAGGCCTGTTACACAGCCCTTCCCCTGCTACTGCCCCCCCAGCTTCTGGCAGGAAAGGCAGTTCTCCATGACTTGTTCAAGAGGCTCTTAACGGAGAAACAATCCTTGACCAACCATTCACAAGCCCAGCGTGACCGACAGTAACAGCCCAGTCTGCCCTGCACAGATGTGTGTACACAGGCACCTCCTCAGGAGGTCCACTGCCTATCAAGTACTGCAACAGCTTAGTGAGGGACAGTCACTACAGTCCCAGCACTACAGCTCAAACAGGGCTTCATGCAAGAGGTGGGAAACATTTAGCAATCCTGGGAAGGAGCGATTCCCCGCAGCATCACAACAAGACTCTTCAGTGCCCAAACCTCAAAGGCATAAACCTACAATCCTGCACGGAGCTAGGCCTGCAGATCCGGTGCTGCCTCTTACCTGTTCTCCAGCAGCGTCATGCACACGACCTCCCGCACGCCTGGGTTGTTGGCTTTCTCGGTGGAGCAGCTTTGCAGGTTCCAGGTAGCCACCCTCAGGACAGGTCTGCCATCTCTCACCCCGCCAAACATCTCCACAGAGGGGCGAGTGGATATGATCTGGGTTGGACCCCCGGGAGGGAAGTCCAAGTCCTCGCTCTGGAGGCTTAAAGAAGTGGGGCTGGGGTGAGGCTTGGCCATGAAGTTGAGGCCACCATTGGTGTTTGTCGAAGGGGGCCTGGAGCGCTCGGCAAAAATCTGATGCCTGATTTTGTCCAGAAAAGAGGAATTGATGCAGTCCATCCTCACCAGGTCCTCGATACTTTTGAATGGCCCGTGCTCTTTGCGGTAGTCCACGATGCTGTTGGCGATCTTCTCAGTGATGCCACGGATGCTCATGAGCTGTGCCGGGGTGGCGGTGTTGATGTTGATCTTGGTGGCGGAGAGGTGGTGCTCAGAGGCCGGGTCCTTGCGCAGGGAGCTGGGCGAGTGCTGCGCCGAGCTGCCCTTGCTGCTCACGCAGATCTCGAACTTCACCTGCTCCAGCTTGGCCGCCCCCACCCCCCTCACCAGCGCCAGGTCCTCCACTTTCTTGAAGCCGCCGATGTACTCGCGGTACTCCACGATGTTCTGGGCCACCACGCGGGTGACCCCGGGCAGGGTCATCAGCTCCTCCTCCGTGGCCGTGTTGATGTTGAGCCTCTCCTGGTTGACGAGGATGTTGCTGAAGTTGCACGCCGCGCTGAACTTGCGGCTGTGGCACAGGTCGGCCGGGTCGCGGGGGATGGAGCGGTGGCAGCCCAGGCTGCCCCCCATCTCCCCGCCGCCACGGGCCGCCGCCGGAGCCGGGGGAGCGGGCGCGGGGCGCTGCCGGGCGCGCATTCCCCAGCGCGTCCCGCTGCGTTGCAGGGCATGGGCTCCCTGAGCGAAAGCTCCATCCCCTCCAT
>VZRJ01000884.1:1706574-1845810 GCA_013397565.1 Ptilonorhynchus violaceus
AGGAGGAGAGGGAGGCGGTCCTCCTTCCCGTGTGCGCACAGGGGCACTAAGAACGTCCCCAGCCCTGTCGCCTGGCCGCTAAGGGCAGGCTTTTCCCTTCCCCAGGTAAAAGAACGCCGAGGTCTCAGGTGCTCAGACGCTCCCTGCAGCATTACTGTCCCAGAAGTTCCCTGGGCTCGCCTCTCCGCAGGTGGCGGGGTATGAGTGTGTTTTCAAACCTCATGAAAGCCTCATCAGTCATCTCCTCTTGCCTTTTTGTGCTCTTGCAGGCACTATGCTTTTATTCATCGGGATAAAATCTGCTTTTTTCCCTTTCCTTGTTTTTTTTTGTTTTTTAACATCTCAAGCAATGGCAAAAGTGCTCAACAAACTGAAACTCCCCACAGAACGATGCTTTTGGACATATTAGATCTGCACACTAGGTTTGCCTCAGCCCATGGCCCCTGGTCTGCTGCGTGCCCAGCCTTTTCCTGAGACAGAGCAACCTCATTCTGCACCGAAATCGTGGCTGCGTCTCACCCGTGTGCCTGAGCTGGTTTTAACATGGTTTGTCTGTGCCCCGAGAGCTGCAGCAGCCCACCACAGCCCGTGTCGGCAAAACCGCTGGAATATTTACCCGGTTCCTACTGCATCCAGTCCCATGCTGCACTGTCTGCAATGCTATCTTGTAGCCAAATTGGCTCATTTGAAACTATCTTGACTGTGCCCACACAGGAGTGACTGCAATGTCAATGAATCGAAATATAATCGGTGGGCGTAATTGAAAGGAAGGGGGAATTGAAAGAAAGAGCAGATGCCAGCTACGTGCCCTGATGCTGCCTGGTGCTGAGTGTATGGATATATATATATATATTTCTTTTAGCTGGACAGCATAAGGTACATGTATATTTTCAACACCAAGATCCTTGGTTGGCCCTCTAATGGAAATGAAACAACTTGCAATAGCAGCTTATGCCTGTATTTTTCATGGCAAGCTAATGGAAATTATTTGGGTCCACCTAAAATAAAAAAGTTGAATTTATCCAGCTTCTTGATGAAGGAGAATGTGATGTGCATAAGGGAGCGCAGGCTGCACCAGGCTTTACCAGGCTTTCAGACTGCACAGGGGCCCTGCTGCTTTAACTCTGCTGCGGATCACACATTTCCCTTCTGTTCGCCTGGGCAGTGGAGTTAGCAAATTGTCATTACAGGAACGGTGCTGGCTGCATTAGGGTATTGGCTGCATTAGGGCATTGGCTCTCTGCTGACTGCTGGAGTGGAGAAAGTGCTCGCTTAGGTGATTAAATGCTTCCACGTCTGCTGGAAAGTGCTCTGTGCGCTGTGGTAACAGCGGCCAATGCAGCAGAAGTCATGCTGGGCCTATTCCTGCTGGGATGATACCAGCACAGAGCTGGAAACAATTAACCATTGAAATGAGTATTCTTCGCGAGGCAGTGTTATTACAGTAATAGCTCCACAAGCTGTTATCTCAATGGAGAACACACTCTTTTGCTTTCTACAGCAGGTTGTTTTGAATTCATCCAGGCTCATTAAATAAGTTTTGAAGCTGAAAAGCACCAAAATCCATCTGAGGCATCATCTATGTTTCAGAAAGAAGGCAGAAGCATCTCCAGAAAGTAAATAACAGATGTCCCTCTCGTCCAGCACTTTCTGTTGTCAGCAACTACTCAACATTTCTTGAATCTGCAGCATCAAAATAATCTGTGAGACCAGATGCATCTGAGGGAGCGGAGCTCCAAGGGATGCAACAAGTGTCCCATCACCTAATCCTGACTATGACCTCATGCTAATGTGAAATGCAGGGGGGGGAATGAAGGGATTATCATTCCATTAGCCCCTTACCCATATTTTTTTATTTTTAACGGTTACAGGAAGCTTATTGAAGTCTGAGTCAACGTTTGGCACATCGTGGTATTTCGGGAAAGCACCAAAAGATGTGCAAAGGTACAGAGTTGGCTTATATTTTAAAAAGTTTAAAAAAAAAAAAGAGAAAGATGAATCAACTGGCCTGACATCAGTGTTAGGCAATCCATTAACTTGAGAAAGCTAGAAATGGGGTTCAGTAAATGATTGAAAACACAATAGCAAAATTTTTGACAGCCAGTGTAGGCAACAAAAAACAAACCTTGTGAAACCCAGGTAGATAATAGATTTTGTCTTTGATCTAATCCCGAGCTCAGTGTATGTACATTTATTCAAGAAGAGATTGATCATGGTGTCCTGGTGATCACCAGCTGGCAGGTAGCCTCCCTTGTCTGCTTGGCACCTATTGTGGCAAGGGGCAATGAATCCAGGATTCCTGAATTTCCATCAGCCCCAACAGGTTAGAGGGCTCTGAGACAATGTGGGTGGCTTATTCCTCAGGATCTGCAGCTTGCTGCCTACTGAGCAGCTGGCTGCTGGCCAGGGCTGGCTTAAAAACCTCTCAGCGACAGCAAAATTGAGTTTCACTGCTCTGAGGGTGTGAATCCGGGGAGGACCTCACAGGGCCAGGCAGGCTCCAGCAGTGAGAGGTGAGGGGAGACACCCTCAAAAGGCTCTTGGGAGCAGCCATCATGCTTCATGCAGAGTCTTTTTGTGTTTCACTGAATGGTGTTATAAAGCAAGGAACTAGGGAACAACGGTTTTATCGCTGCCCAGTGGCCATTTGTTGATTTTGGACTTCCTTTGCCACTCTCTACAACCCTCCTAGACTGAACATCTCACACCCTGTCCCCCTAACCAGGTATTGAAGCAGATTTCTGGACAGCTGAGAGGCACCAGGGCAAGCAGCTGGCCAAGTGAGAAACACAGGTCTAGGGTAGCATCACCTGCTTGCTGGCTCTGGAGGTCTCAAACTCCTCTTCTCTGCAGGAATTCTTCAAAAAGGAAAAACAACACTGATTTTTTTTCTATCAGAAGGAGGTTCTGCATCACTTAAGGTCTTTAAATGCAATGTTTAACGATAATATGGAATTGCTTGATCCCTTAACAATGAAGTAGGAGCAGATACTGGTGAGCAATGTCTTTTGGCATAATTCATGCAAAGAATCAGTCTACAGGCCAGTATTTTTTTAAAGGCTAGTTTCTTAGCAGTTTAAGATGGTCTTAAAAGAATCTATTAATCTATTTTTACACTTTTCAACATCCGCCATCTACACTGCAGATGCTCTAAACAAATAAACTCGGTTTTATGACAGGGACTAGAAGGAGCCAGATGATGTTGCTCAACAGAAAAACACAGAGAGTTTGCCTTCAGTCTTCAGGCAGCAATTGCAGTTCTTCCCAGCCCACCATGTGATAGCAGCACCTTTTCCAGCTCTCGCTTACACAGCCTTGGGGGGCTTGGCCATCAAGCTCCTAGAGAGTGTGTTTTCAGACCTGCTGCACTGGGCTCTTTACAGGCAAGCACTCGGAAAGGCAGCTGATTAACTGCAGTGCCTATATTCTTATTTAAAGGAGCTATTAAAATAATTGTTTTCTTTCTGCAAGGACATCTTCAGTAACATTTGTACCAGATGCCTGAGGCAGAAGACAGGCAGTGTTTTTATGAAGACAAGTAATAACAAGTAGGAGTTAGCAATTTCAGAGCAGTGGGACTTAGGAAGTCTGATTTCTGGTGGCTCTTTTCTTTGTTGATTTTATGATCTTTATTAATAAAACTGAGTCTCCATTAGTCTCCCAGGGGGGTCACTAATCTGGATATCTCTGTTCTACATGCCATCAATATTTGTGGCTCTCTTAGAAACTTTGTATTTTTGAGACATTTAACCTTTGTCAAATTTGCTTGAAATTAGCCCACACTGTAATAAAATCCCTGAGGAGGGGATGAGGAGCAGAGTAGCAAAGCACACAATCACATGAGTTTTTCCTTAGGAATCCAATGTCTATGATGTGAGCTCTTTTTCCTGTAAAGCACTCTATATAGCTGCCAAACTTGTTGCAGAAAAAAGTGATGTCACCAGTGCTGTGTTGCCAGGTTACGAGTGTCACATCCTACAGAGAAATACAGTCAGAAGGGTGAGCTGAAGTGAGTCATCCTCATACCTTGATTAGGGCTTCACTTGGGTTGGGGTTGAGTCTGAAACCCAGACTTCTCCCTCCCACAGGAGATCTCAACCACTGGCTCACCTGTGCACAGCAGGACAGCTCATCCTAGAGGGAAACAAGAGGAACCCAAGCTGGAGAAAATGTTCTCCAGTGGAGCATGGGATGCCTTTTCCAGTTTCCGTAGGCAGCAGGGAGGATTTGACTCTCGTGCCCCACAGCTGAGGTGACACTTAATTACTCAGATACCCTTTGGGTCACAAGGATGGAAAGGAATTAAAAAATCTAGTCCTTCTCTGAACCCAGGCAGACTCATCGAGGCCACACTTACAGAAGCTTGCCTGTTCCAAGGTCTACAGTGGTGGCATCTTCTGCACTTCCCAGATGAGAAACATGGGATATGGTGGAGCTGTGTCACAGCTAATGTTTTCTTTGAGGCCTAGTCTGGCAAGCCTCTAAGTAAAAATGCCCCCAAATCCCTACTGTGTGAATCTGGCACGGGGGAGAGTCAGAACTGGTGACTTGTGAGCCAGACATCTAAGCTCTCACCCTGGGCAAGCTTTCTGTGGTTCCACCCAAAGGCAAGCATCAAGCGGATTTTTGTGAAAAAGATAGGGGCAATGAAATTTTAGGCACCTTGAGAGCCAAGCAGGAGAATAGGAAAGGTAAACCAGCCAATATGCTGGAAAGTGTTGTTCAGGATAGCTTCCAGCACTTCACACAGCACTTTGGTTATCAACAGTTGGACCGCCAGCCTCTCAAAAATTGCCTTTCGTGTATAGACCTCTTACACTTCAGAGGTCTTTAGGTGATGCCTGTTGGTGGCAGATAGGGACTTACAATGCAAGCAAGTGCCCACTAATTTTTAGAGAAACATGGACTTCACAGAGAGTGTGCTCCATTAGTCCTTTCTAAAGATTTGCATTTCAAAAGTAGTATAACTTGTTGATGTTTAGTGCCGGAAATAATGGTAAATATTGAGACCTATCTCCTGATCATTGTGTTGTTGCACTGAATAAATTATTATTTTGCATTATTTGTAATTTTATCCTTTATTTGTAGTTACTAGGTAACCATAATTAACAAATTAAGTTAACAAATTTTAGAGAAATGTTAAAAAAATCCATTTCATATTTACCTTTTACTTTTCAAAGAGTTTTATTACCATTAGTTAATTCATGCATACAGCTCAGTGATTCTGCAGTTACTGTAGCAGCCAATGCAATTCTGCCCAGACTTACATATTATTTATAACTTCTGCTGTTTGTGAGCTTTGCTTTTGGTTTGGGTTTTGTTTTTTGGGGTGGTTATTTTTGTTTGATTTTTTTGTTGTTGTTGTAAAAACTTAAGAGGTTAGTCTCTACTTCGTGCACAGTTGTGCTTTAGACCCTAAAATTATTCAGATTGGCAAAACCTGGACTCTTAGTTCTCCTAAATTTCTCAGATGTAAGGAGAGGTCAGTCAGGTCCCTGTGGTTTACTTGTGCCGAGTTTGTTTGCTGTCTTTGCCCTTCATGTATAAACTTCTGTTTGCTAACAAGAACATAAACCACAAAGTAGTGTCAAAGTAGAGTCAAACTTTCCTTTAGCCCCAAATTCTCAGAGGAGATCTGCGGAGGAGAGGGCCCTAGTAAAAAGCCAGAGCTCTGTTGAGGATCAGGTTGTTGGTTTATGAAACAGTCAATGTTTTGGTTAAGACTTTTCACACAAAACATAGCACATTGCATAAATGAGCATCTCTGCAATACTCTCCTGAGAAAGTCTGTCTCTCACATTTCAAGTCCTGCACCAACAATTAAAAGGGTTTAATGGCTTCAACCACTCCCAGCAGACTTTGAACTTCTCTGAGGAGCCTCCCTGACAAACAGCACAAGTTGTCTAGTTATTACAACACTTTCTGTGAAGGTTTGATCCAATTCCCATGAAGAGAGAGGAAGGATGCCCAGAATGATTCAAAAGGCTGCTCTGGTGATTTAGGCCAGCAGGCGAACCTGCACTGTTGGTGGAATTGACTCGTGTGATTCTCCATCCGACAGCCAGGTTTGTTGAAATGAAAGCATAAAGGAGGAAGAAAAGCAGGACAGTATATGGGTCTTCCTCTAGAACCAGGTCCTGTGGGATGGCTGCTTGGAAGAGACAGGTGAGCTCAGGTCAGCAGTGTCTGGGGGAATGGGCAGCAGAGCATCTGAGCAATACTGGACCAGTGAAGGACATGCAAATCCCTGAGCACCTGGAATTGAACAGCACTGAGCTATTCAAAACCAAAAATGAAAGACCCGTTAAACCTAGCTTTGATCCCTGGAAAGACCCTGGCACAAATAAGGATTTTAAGTTCTTGGAAGATAAATAGCTGCTCAAAAAACCCAACCAGCATGGCTTTATCAAACTAACTTTTTTCTTTGATGGGGTGACTGGCTTGAAGGACAGGACAGAAACAGCTGATTAATGACAGAGGGTGTGGAAGAGCATATACTTACAAAGCTTGTGGGTGGAGTCAGAGAGCCTGCAAGGACCTGGACAGGCGGGTGGGAACAAAATTCAAAAGAGTCTTCACAGGTCAGAGGGACATTCCAAAACTGACGAGATGAGTTTTGGTAGAGTCCTAGAGAGGAGAAATCAACATCATCCATTCAAACTGATAATACCTGAGTCACAGATATCAGGGGCAGGAAAAGCTCAAAAACGCAAATAGGATTCAGCAGGGTGGCCCATTATGTAGGGACCAAAGTCTGTTTCTAGCTTACCTCATGAATCCCTACACCATGATTAGGAAGATAGTTATGCAGTGACACAGCTGCAGTCAAAAGCATGATGCTTAGAGCCACCATGCCAAAGACTGGTGAATTACTGCCAGATGTTGTACAAGTTGCAAACCCAAATGGTTCTCCCAAAACAAACCCCACAGCCCTGAAGTGCTTACAGTTCTAAGACTAGATCCTAGTTCTTGCTTATGCCAAGTAATATGTACTCTAATACTTGGAAATATAGGAACTATGAGGAACTGTTGGACAGGAATAAAGCCTGGGGTGAGGAGTTTGCTGCCTAAATAAGGGCTTAAAGTACATGAGATGTTGGAGTGTTCTTTTTACTGTGTGTGATGTTTTGGCTGAGGTCACATCCACAAGATCCAAACCTTGTTAAACCAAAGAACATGTGCTTTGGAGAGACTTTTCCAAAGTTTGAAGAGCCATGAGGAACAATAGCTGTCACCATGTTACACAAGCGTTTGCATTATGTCAGAGCACGAGTTCCTCACGCTCTGCAGGACGTTCATTCCTGCTCACCTGGTGTGCTCTCACCACCATTACTCACTACCAAAACAACACAGCACATGTTGGTTGGCTGTAATTTCTATGCAAACATTGTTCTGAGTGTTGTGGGATGTCTGTTTTTCCTGTGATGGATTCTCAGACTTTGCTGCAGTTCAGGAATGGCTCCAGCACCTCCTGCTTCAAAAGCAATCTCACTACATATCCTGAAATCAGGTTTTAGTCCTTCTCCCAAGTGTCCCGAAGCATGCAGTTGATTAATTCTGACTTCACTCCACGTATAGCCATGTCACACACACATTCTTGCCAGCCAGTAAACGAGCCACATTCTTCCTGTGTGAGTCAGAGCAGTTCTCCTTTAACCGATGCAGTTGCATTTATGGGGCAGGTGGTGCTTCTCCCGTGACTCAGGGGACGTTCTTGCCACCTGACTGACGCTACAAGGTGCTGGGCATCCCTATCCTGATACCTACCAAGTGACATCAGGGAATGCTGGTAACCCACCAGGATGACTCCTAAGACAGGACAGAAGGAAGACGGGACATTCAGTGGGGTCAAACTCAGGAAAATGGTTGGATGAACGACTCATTCATTGAACTGACTAAGGCCCATCCCAAAACTGCCTGTTGCTGACTCTGACTGTTTCTCATGTGTGCACACATGCAAACTGTAGCAATCAAACACCTCTGGGAAGACAAATGCTGCTCCTTCAGTTTATGTACTGTACTGCCATCCCAAACTGGACATGAGCTCACTCCACACTTAGTATAGGGCTGACTGCATGATGATGTTCCTTGGGCTGGTGCCTCGGGCTGCAGAGTGTCAGGCACCTCCTTTGAATATCCCTTGGCCTGCCTGACATCCAGCATGCCTTGGCAAAGTCGTGAGGCTGCCCACACACAGTTCACCTCTTAGACCATTAGATTTGCCAGGTGTGACTTACCCAAACTGAGCAAGCAGTTGCTGTTATGTGCACTATCACCTGCATGCTGCACAGGGATGGGGAGACTGATTTTCACCACACCATCATTCATATTATTTGTTTTTTTCCCCTGCAGCTTTTTACATTGCATTTCACTTCTTGCCATCATTACTCCTACTAGCATGGGACAGCAGGGTTTTAGAAAGGGGGGTTAAAACAGAACCAAGGATGGTCTCTATTTATTTTAGAGATCTTCAATACAGTAATTATCTATCATACCAATCAGGGTTTGCAGGTTTCTGATGGCTGCTGGCCCACCTCTGCGAGGTCTTTGGACTCGAGCCTGCTGTTTGCCTGCTGTGCATGAGGATCTGACATCTGCACTGCCCTCATTGAATCCAACCCTCTCTAGTGTGATTATGACTAGATGGAGAGTAGAGGATTGCCCAGTGTGAGAAAAGGTATCAGCACGTGGCTTTCACAGGGGGTGTTTGAGACAGGCAGCCATGCACACCAAGAGTTGGCAAGGACACTGAATTGCAGTCACATCCATCGACCTTGACACCATCTGGTTCTGGAAGGGCTAATTCTTCCAAAGGCGAACAGTCGAGGGTTGTCACCATCTTTGCAGTAGATTGAAAAGAAACAGGAAAGGAGTTTTGCTCTGTCTGTATCCTTGTGTCCTCAATACTTTAAGATAAGGCAACACAAACTTGCAGATTCCCTTTGGATTTAAGCTAGTAATTGTTTAAGGCACGACGATAGCTGTATCACACGAACAAGTCATGAAAGAAACACGGAAGAAGAAATCCTTCGAATTGGGGAAGGCACTGTGTTTTGTCCTTCATTAAGCTTTGAATTTCGTTTGGGTTTGCTGGGCAGAGGCTGTGGCAGGTACAACGTGGGGTGCACTGCCCAGCAAAAAACATTCCACAACTCACTGCAGGATCACAAGCCAAAGTGGATAGCCAGAGACAAGTTCTCTGAGTTGTTTGCAAGTCTCTCAGCAGTGGCAGGGATATTCTTCCCCTTGGATTTCATCTTTACCCTTGGATCAGGCCAGGCATAGTGCATGAAAACAAAAAGGCAAGACAAGAATTGGTGTTACCATAAACAAAATGAGGGAAAAACACAACCAAAAAAAGAAGAAAAAAAAAAAACCAAACAACAAAACCAACCCACCCAACCAGACAACAATAAAAAACAACATCTGGTTATACAAAGGCCAAGACAGGTCTCTTTCACATGTTTCAGGAATTTCACAGTGCTTTCTCTAACTCACATTTTTAAATCAAAATGTTTAAAAAGACTGCATCAATTAGTTTCAATTTCCACAACTGTAACTTTCAATAAAAAGTCAGCTAATCTTGATTTTAAATGTTAAATTAAGCTTTACAAAAAAACCTTACAAAATTGGAATATCCCAACAAAAGTTCCTTGATTAACATAGTCGATCTTGCTAAAAGTTTTGAACATTTGTGATGTCAAACAGTTGTTCCAAGGTCATTGTTAAAAACAAACAAAAACAACCCCCAAACTTTTAAGGATTTTTTTTTTCCAAAAAGGCTTGAAAGACCTGTAATATTTGACTGATTTACGATGTTAAAGGAACCAGTTGTAACAGGTTTCACTCACTATAGTGTGTCACTTTGTAGGGTCAGATATTTAATGCTCACATATTTTAATCTCTGGATAAAGCCCAGAGGCTGCTCACAGATAAGATATCCAACACCCTCCATGCCATCTTCCAAGTTGCCTGTGACTTCATTTAACAGCTCCCTGGCTCATATGATGTCACCACAAGAGGCTCATAGTCAGGCCCATTTAATATCCAGGAGCAAATTATCCAGGAAAAAGCATTTTCTTTGTTTCCCAGGTTCTGTGCCACCTACTTACCTTTCTCTGGGCGTCCACCCCTGATCCTCAGAGCTGTTTATGAGCTGGAGCTAGCAGTGGCAGAGGAGCAACAGCAGAGCCTGAGCTGGATGAGGAAGCATGGGATGGCACAATGGTCTCTCTGGGCACCCCAGCATGCTCACGCTTTTATCTCCTCTCCACACCTCTGCTCGTAAGGCTCTGCCAGTTTTGCTGTAGGATTTTTGCTCTCCCTGACAAAGAAGAGACTTGCCTCTGAAGCATTAGAGATGTATTAAGATTCAAATTCAGTGCTGGGATTGCTGAGATGGAAGAGAGTCCCTTATGTCTGGATGCAAGGGGAGAAAAATTCATCACTCCTAACTATGGCCTGGCTAGTAAGAGTAATAAAACTAATTTTAATAACATTAAACTCTTGGAAGAGTTCAGCAGAAAATTTCAGCAGAAAATTTTGTAAAATGTTTCCCCCACAAATATCCCCATGAGAGTGGTGCAGCCCAAGGGCAGAGGTCCAGAGAAGCAGAAGAATCGCCATCCTTGGAGATACTTGAAACACAACTGTATGTGGTTCCAAGCAACTTTGACCAGGAAATCAGACTAGATGATCTCCCTTTTAACTTAAATTGTGCTGCAGCTTTGGAGAAAATGGTGGTCTTGGACTTGTTGCCATGGTAAATAGGAGCTGGGGGAAGATTTGGTGAGCTGCAGACAGCACAGCTATGAGAGGGAGAGAAAAGGAGTAGAGGAGGGGTTGTGTGGCACTGGTGGTTTCGTATCTGTTCTTTGCAGATCTGTGGGGATAACCATCCCATTTTAAACTGTAAAGTAGCTTACAGCTGTACATTTGTCAGGGATTTTTTGATAGTTAAAGAAGATATGTGATCTAAGCTGGATCAAAAAAAAAAAAGAAACAAGCAGAAAATCATCATCCCTTTGCTCTCAAATAATTAAGATTTGTTTCTGATTCTGCAGGAATGGAGGTAGTGGTTTGTTAATACTGTAAGAGTAAAATCCATGAGTTCTGAACCAAAGCACTGTTGAAACGGTCCAGCAGAGAGGCTCCCTAGACAAGAGAGTCACCTACTTTGGGAAATGAGAAATAAGGCAGCCTTCAACCAGCAACATCACAGAGCTTTTATTCTGCTGTCACTCTGCATGTTATATGGGGTTAATTTTAAGAGAGAAAAAAAAACTGTAGAGCTTCCTCAGCCAAACAGGGAGAAGTTCGATCGTTTCAGAACAATGGAAGCAAGGAGAACTCAAGGGAATTATTCATCTTGTAAATGGAATTTGATTTTCTAATGCAAAGAGCAGGCTTTAATTACAGCAAATTGAAACAATAGAACATTTCCTTACTAAAAAGTTGGAAGGCTTTTTGTTGCTATGATTACTATGTGAAGGGGATGTTTGTGCTTAGAAGTCCTAGCAATTATAGGAAAGTTTAACTTCAGCCAACTTTGTAGAAGTTACCATAATTGACAACAGGAATGTTTTCCTGTAACTGACTTCTCTTAAGGACCAAACACAAATACCATGATGTGTGGTGGTATTGGGACAGAAAGGGACAGATACCTCTGCATCAGGAAAGAAACCCTTTCTTCATAGGAGAGCATGGCCCAGAAGAGAAGCAACACAAAAGGATCTCCATCTGCCACAGTAAATGGGATCTGACATCCCTCAGAAGAAAGATATCAAACACTAAAGTCACCTTACAATTCTGCCCAGTACTGGATAAAACTGTCCTTGCTAGCTTGTGGTCATTATACTTCTTAGCATCTAAAATAAATAATTTTGATTATTTTATTGCATTTATTATGACTAGTAACATTATTAGGATAGCCCAGGACTCAAAGCACACGACATAATGTAACACTCTAGTCAGGTGTTCAGGTTTAAAATGTCCACAATTTATTCTATAGCCACACTCCCATCGTGTGCTGGGGCCACATGTACTGGTTCCTGGCATCACTTTTGGCAACAGGGGTTCCAAAACTTGAGGAAACTGAAGGAAAAGAAGAAACTCCCACACTACTGTGAGACTTTCTGAGTATAACAAAAATGGGTGCTGTATTTCTTAGAGGCTGCAGTCACATTAGAGCTTAATTACATTAACATTTAATGTTTAAAAATGTCAGGAAAGGACTAGGGGGAGAAAAAATAAATCAGAACAGAGACAGATGAGATGCACACAAGTTTAAATGCCTGATTTGGATTACCAATGAAGAACTGTTACAATTATTTTTGCCTCATGCCAAACTGTAAACAAAAACTTAGTGTGCTCAATCTTAAAATGCCCCCACCTCCAGCTTGCTAAACTAGTTGAAGCTAATCAAATTTAACTACCACTTCAAATTAATTTTGCTCCTTGGAATGTTGTTTCATAATGAAAATTGTGATGGGGATAAAACAGATCACGCTCTTCTGAGGTCTCAGGGCTATCAGCCATGCTCCATTTAACCTTAGCAGTCGTCTGAGCAGGAGCTTCAATCTTTTTGCAAGGAGTAGATGCACTTGGAGCTGACTTTACAACTAATGCTGTGCCTGCATAACAAGGGGTGAGTCTGGAGTGGTGCTGCTCATGTTGAGCACCTTATTTCTTGAGCCATGTAGCTCAGAAGCTTGCACCTTTGGGAGACTGGTGATCTGTCAGACTGAGAGGAGACTAAACATACAATCAGTGCATCCAGCTAAGAAAATACAGAAGCTGTATATGGGGTCAGGCCCTGCTAATGGAAAAAGTCCTATGCTGTCATTTTTTTAATCATGAGATTTCTCCTATCAGCAGCCATACAAAAGACTGATCCTGGTTCTCTACTTCATAAAGGCCAGATGGAATATTTTTCAAGGCTCTTCTTGAGGAATAGTTTGGGATTTTTTTGCTTGTTGTTGGTTTGGGGTTTTTTTAATTATCATCCGCTCAAGTATTAGTGAGGTTTCGTACAAAGTGTAGGTTGTGCAGTCCTAGAAAGTCCAGTAAAAGCCTGTGCTTTTGTGTTACTTGCTGAATGATACTCCAGTGGGATCACATTGCCGAGAACTTGGGATCTCATAGCAAAATGAAACTACACATTAGAAGAGAATGCTCATAAAATATGCTCATTTTTAATGAAGACATTAAAAAACCACTCAGAGCTTTCTCTCTTCTCTGTCCAGCCTACTGCCTCCATAACGATCCCAAGGCTGGGAACCATAAAGCAGAGAGAAGCCTCAGTGCCTCTCTGTTAATGAGATTTCAAGTTTCTGACCTCTTCACTTAGGAAGTTATTTTACACTAATGGATAATAATGAAAATAAACTGCCTGAAAGATTTGAGCATAAATGTTGCCGAGTGGGACCAAGGACTGTATGGCCTTGATGAGTCTTCTCATCATACAGAAAACCCTAAGAAGGTTCTCAGACTGTGGCAAGCACGGCAGTGGCCAGAGGGCCAAGGCAAATGAAGCAAGGGATGATGAATCTCTGAATACAGGCAGAAGGGTTAGGAGAGCATCACACAGAGCATTTCATCTCTCTTCTACCAGCAACGTTCAGACATACTACATAGGTCTCCTGTATTTCCAGGATAGGACATGCAGGAAGGAAACCCTTTGGGAAACTACCAGTGAAGGTATTTTCCTGGAGACTTCTGATGATCCCAGGTCACAGAACAAAAGGCTCAGAGGCACTTGCTCTGCCACGATCCAAAAGAAGCAGGTCTAAAAACTGAAAAACTAACAACGTGGGATTGGAAGTCATTTGCTGAGGTCCTTTTCCCAGTTTTTCTAATCTAAATGCCTCAGGAGCATCACAGAAATCTTTCCTGATAGCATCTTTATTACACCAGGAAGTGCCATTAAGCTGTTTTTACAACTGAAAAACTAGGGAATAAAATGAAATGCCTGAAGTCACATGATCCATGCCAGGCTTTCCCCTTATCCCTGGAACATATCTGACATACAGACAATCCTGTAAAGTCAAGCCGGGAAGGACAGACAATTGGGAGAGCAATTTCTTTTGAGAAACATCATCCAGACACTGCATTTATCCTGCATGAGTCAAAGCAAATATTTTCTTCCTTCAGTAGCCTCTCCTGCCAGCTCACCAATTTTCCAAGACGATATCCATAGAAAGGAATTTCTGTATGCATGTGAATATTAAACATCACTGTATTGTAATGGTTTTTGGCATGGACATGTATTGCATTTGAATCCTTGCTCATGATGTTTTTATTTCTGGATTGTGAAATCTTGGCCACCTGACTCTTAGATTAATATACTAACAAGATAAAATTATATACCAAAAGGTTCTTAGATAAAAAGCTTAGCTATGCAAGGGCTTCTTGTTATCCCTTTTATCCTTTGCTATGTCGGAATGAATTGTAGCATCTAACTTCAGCTCAACCCCCTATTCAATACCTAATGCTCAACAGATAGAATAACATTTATTTTATTTTTGGAGTTTAACTTCAGATGAGGTGACATGCAACAGAATGGAGCACAGACACTGCAAAATGGTCTCCTGCAGCGTGACAAATTACAGCGTACAAAGGAGTAGTGCAGAGGCAATTAAAAATGGAATATACCCCTGAAAGCTGGCATGCCACAACCCCATGACTAAGTAGCCGAGTCTTCAGCTATGTTTGTGCAGCGTGCTGCTCACATCTAACCGTTCTGCAGAGTGTGAAGGAGAAGTCCAAACAAGGAGAACTTTGGCCTAGTTCTGTGCCAGTGGTTACTTTTCTGTACAACAGAAAGGGTTGCCCTGTACACCACCCTTCCCTTCCTGTGCCAGTATTCATGAAGGCATTCAAAATCATGCAGTGCAGCTGAGTAAGCTGGAAGACCTTGCCTGTTATGAGACCTCCCTCTCCATGCAATAAAGCTTCTGCTGCTCACCTTGCAGCGCGTGCATAGTACCATTGGCTTTACTGACCTAATGGTCCTGCATGCATGCTTGTGTTCCCTTGGCTAGAAAAGGGCCCCTTCAGATGTCTCCATTTGCCTGGCTTCTAAGAGGCTGCTTGACCTCAGCAACACGACCCACAGAGTTACGGGAGCTGGGGTATCCAGCAGTTGTTGGCCCTGTCCTCTGGAAAAGATGTTCCGTGCTGCAGCTACAAAAGGCGGTGAGTGCAGAGGGACAGGTGGATTGAAATAAATAAATTAAAACTTTAAGATGGCCATGACAATAGAGCAGGAAAAATGTTATACCTCCTCCTAGCTTAGACTGCAGGGTGGAAAAGGCATTTGGCAAAGTCCATTTCAAAAACACACCAAGATAAAGAATTAAGATGGGCCTAAATCCGAGTTTCATATCTGTTACCAAGGCATTGTCTTAACTGTGACAGCAACTAAGTTATCACACCAAGGCACTGAAATTAGTCACACAATAGAACACTATAATTCACACTGTCAAAGCTATTTTTGTTCACTTGGAGCTGTTTTTACAGACTGACATAATTGGACAACAGGTATGACAAGCCTTTACTGTGATCTTATCTTCACCAAGCCAGGGATTTTGTTGTAGGAGAGGTTGTAACACAGGGCTCTGACAAACAACCCAGCACAGAGAAAGCCTACCTTAGCCATGGAAATCAGGGGGGTACATTTTTCTTTCTCTGAAGCTAACACCAGTCCCACCAGAGCTACCTTATTATAAGACAAGAACTGTAGTGACGTTTCATACTGGAAATTTCCTGAAAACTGATTATAACCAAAAGACATGAGCAATGGGAATGAAGAAAGAGAAGAAAAATAATAATTAAAAAAAGGACATATTTTTCAACTAAATATTCACCTTTCTGCAAGCCTCTGCCCTAGGCAGCTGGCTTTTGTTTCCACATTCACCTTCACAAGCCCACCTGCAGACCTGACCATACACAGCCACACACCTTCAGAGCACACGGGTCATTGCGTGTCAGATTCATTCATGCCTTTACCTTACCATATGCGTGAGGTTGCCCAGAGAAGTCGTGGGTGCCCCAGCCCTGGCACTGTTCAAGACCAGGCTGGAGGGGGCTTTGAGCAACCTGGTCGAGTGGAAGGTGTCCCGGCCCATGGCAAGGGATTGGAATTAGGTGATCTTTTAGGTCTCTTCCAACTCAAACCATTCTGTGATTCGATGGTAGCCCACACAGCTCATCTTTACCGAGCCCAGCAATACCCCAAAACAACAAGAACTTGTCCATACTCCATCGTTATTAGTATGCTTAAGTAGTAACTTTTTCATAGTTCTTCCCACCGTGCAGACAGACTCACTTCTCATATTGCTCTCATCATGGAAATCGTTAAGATTTAGCCTCGTCTCACTGAACTGGCAATTCTAGCAGAGAAATTGAACTAGAGCTCTCTGCAGGCACACAAGGCTACAAACTCTGCTGCTTGGCACAGCAAAGCTGAGCCTGACTGTGCCTCAGCAAAGCAGCGCCTACATAGGCCTAAAGTAACCGAAATGAAATATTTACTTCTTCCTAATTTCAGCCTGGTCTGAAAAAGCAGAGAAGGAAGCCTTTGCAAACCATTCCCAGCTTTGCTCTGAGAGGCTTTACTCAAAAGCAGCTGGCAGCTGAGGCTTAAAATCCACATTGATTAGAGCTGACCTGTACCGAGTTAGAAAACCTGATGCTTGAAAAAGGCAGCAAGTAGCTGCATCCCATGTGATTAGGAGATGTTTTCCCCATAGCCCGCTAACGAGCTGGCACATCTTTGACTTTCAGTGGGAGCTCCTCATCTTCCTGAGATTGCCTGACAAGCTTCCCCAGGCACAGGCTACTTCTTTGTCATCCTTCCTGCGGTGTTTAGCCCTGGTTAGGAATAATGCAGGCTTCTATAACGTGAATAAGGGAAAAAAAAATCCCACTGTGCTGCTGACACCGGGAGAGCTCGTTGCCTTGTGGCAAACAAGGCGATAATAATTCTTCCAGTCCTGATGGGGATCACTGAAATGTCAAGGCTGATAGCTGCCCTTTGCCTTCTGACATGATCATTAGCGCCCGGGAAGGAAATAAATTACTGAGCCACTTAACACCTCATTAGGAGTTAAAACTATATATTCAGCTTCTCCAAGTCGAGTTTTAAAGCAGCTTAGGTGTTTAACAGCAAGCTGTGAAATTAGCTCTGAAGGTATACAGCACTATTTCCTTAAGGGAAACTTTTCCTTTAAATGTCTTCAAATTCCAGGCAAATAATTTTTTCCATTCTCCCTGCTTAGCTGTACGGGTTTGGGATGTATAGTCTGTCTGTATTTATAAATAACCCACTTTGTTTACCAATTATTTTAAGTATTTTTAGGAAAGGGAAGGAAGAAAACTCTAGGAATATTGCAATTGCATGTCTGCCCTCATTAGCCCAGTAATTATTGCACTGTGATTCAATTATTTCTTGTACTCAGTTCCAGATAAGAAGACTGCAGAGGCAGTAATAGCTTAAGAAGTTTCCTCTTCTCTTTTTTTTTCTTTCCTTTTTTTGCTTTTTTCTCCAAGGCTGTTCTTCCGTGCCTCTGCATCATTCCTCCCTCCTCGTTGTGATATACAGGGGGCTTGCTGCTGTGCATTGAATCAGAGATAAAAATAATTATCTTCCTTTCTTTTTTGTATCTTTAGAGTGTTTTTAAACCCAGATTGGTTGGCATTTGCATGGTGCAATCACTCTGAAAGCTAAATAAGATTTATCTTATTTTATCCAAGTTAATTAAATCTGCAAACATGGTGTGACCTATTACTGGAAACTATGATGTTTTAATACCCAAATCTGTGAAGACTCTAGACTGTGTCAAAGCAAATGCTTTGAACTGTAAACCAGCTTTTGACGCTCTTTGCTGTAGCAATGGAAGTAGGAGGCACAAACATAGTTCCCATGTGTGCAACTCTTCCTACCAAAATAGTCATATGAGGCTGGAGTTTCTAGATGGGACCAGGTTCCTTCAGCTTGGGGCAAAAATTACCTGTCAACCTGGGCTGCTCTGTGGAGGTGCAGTGTTTTACGCTGGACATCACCTGTCGTCTTTGTGGGTTTGTTGTGACCAGAGGTACAACCACAGCGGCACCTCTGAGGGTGAGGGCACAGAGCTCTTCACCACTGTGTCTTATCTGTCCTCTCCTGTAACCCTAGGGCTTTGGCTTGTTTATGAAAACACAGTTGTCATCCACCACAGGGTGTTTTTCTGTCATCCTCAGCATTCCCTGGATCAAGAGAGTGTCCACTCAGGTTCATGTGCAAGTTGGATCACATCCAAAGACTGTCACCCACTTCATTTGCTAAGGGGGTCTTCTTTTGCTCACAGATCCAAGAACAGATTTGAGTTGAAGAAAGGTGACTTTGTCCTGCTACCAGAAAGGGGNTTTTAAAAAAGCAAACCTCAGTCTTAACTTGGTGGATGCAGTTTCCTCAGTCAGTGTATGTTGGACCAAACTGGTTTAGAATTATATCTTTAGCCCTGCTGTAAAATGATTAATCCTTCCACTGCTTGACCCAGAACTGCATTTCAGAGCTTAAGAGCTTTCCTTACTTGGGGAAGAGTTGTATATTCCTCCTCCTGACACATGCACTCCTACTTATGTGGAGCTGCCATTCCAGAATCTTGCTTTTTAACCAAATGGCAGGTACCATCCTTCCTCTGCTTGGGGTTCAAGTCTGAGTCACTTAGGTTACCCTCTGGCAAGCTCCAGCGACGTCTGTGTGTGCCTGAGCCCAGCACAACAGCCAAGTGCTGAGACTGGACCTGTGAAGGGCCATGCACCAGAGGAGATGGAGCATCAGGTCTGCAGATCAGCTCCAAAATGGGGAAAAAGCTCTGGTTTCACCCAGATGAGCTGCATGTAATGCCCATGCATTTATCTTGTTCATAAGCATGCCCCTTCTCAGAGAAGCCAGGATGTTTTGGGAACTGCACTGGAAGGGGAAACTTCTTATCTGATCTCACTGGTGTCTCCCAGATGGGAAAAAAATGTGCATTTGGGTGGCCCATCAGGGCTTTTTGATTTGCCAAATGGCAACTGCCTTACCTCTTGTGAACACTCCAGATCCAAATAGGTGGAGGAAGAAGAAAAAGATGAAGAAAAAGATAAAGAAAAATTGCCAAAAAAAGCCCCTGTGAGAACTGTCCAGCTCCCAAGAATGATTAAGAACTGGTTTATAACAATCAGTCTCAAAGCCAAATCTTCCATTAGCCTCCCTCTCCCCAGAGACTTTTCTGTGGGGTTATTTTTAACGCCCATCACAGTTATGAATGGATAACCCATGTCCTCGCAAGCAGCGTTACCAGTCCCACCGAGAGGACATGGAGAAAGCAGAACCCAGAGGAGGAAGAGGGCATGGGGGATTCTGCTGAGCTTGGCTTAAGCAGGCTGAGTCACCAGGAGGGATGACCAAAAGTGGATGGAAATGCCTCTTTTAAAAAATTTTTGGAAACTACTGGGGTCCTCTGAGGTAGCCTCAGCCGTAACTCGGTCTGCATCCAGCATCAAGGTCTATTTCAGCTACTGTACATGTGAAGTTCTCCTCAGTGTCATGTTTTTTCTTAAGAGAAGGACAGGCCTATGTTAGCATGCTAGCAATTGTCCTTTGACACCGTGTTTCCAGAAGGATTTAACACCCAGCATCAGGAATGGGAAGGGCTTATCTCGCAAAGGAACAAGAGGGACAGGCACCCGCTGCTGCCCTTGGGGCGGGGGGAGTCAGTGCTGTTCAGCTCCTTGCCTTCAGTCCTGTCTTGGCAACAGTGAAGGAAATTATTCTTCACATTCTGAAACGGCAAACCCTGACTTACTTTGCACATTTTCCTTCACGCTTGGCAGCGAGCACCAAGGCCTGGCGCGAAGAAGAGAAACTTAGCTTAGAAACTCAGCAGCCTGAGCCTTTGAAGTGGTGGGAGCTGCTTTTCCCTGTCTGTCACCGTGGCTTTCTAAATGACCTTGCCATACAGCGGTGTGACAACCGTTAAGACCCAGCTGACTGGTTTGCTACAGCAATGTTATTTCCAGATTTACTGCAAGGAAATCGGAGAAGTCCAACACCATGTTCTTCCCAGAGAGGGGATAGCCAAACAGGACCCCTGCTGATTTTCCTGTGCATGTCTCCATTTAATACACTCCCAGCTCTCTTGTCAGTCCTGCAAGTGTGCCTCCTCTCCAACAGGAGCCCGTAGCATTTGCGGTACATCCAGCAATGCTGTAGAGTACCAGGATTATCCTGTAGGGATGGGTGAATTTCTCTGACCTCATTTCAGATCCCCTGAGGTATTATGGATGGGAAAGTTTGTCTTAGATTCATGCATTTCTAGGTGTGGAATTAAAAAAAAAGTAAACAGGAAGAAAATAATGCAGGGGGAAATGGTAGTCAGCCTATGAAACCAACAATATAAAAATTATTATGAAATTAGAAGCTGAGAGGGGAAACAGTCTGCTAAGTCCCTAACAGCCTGTGTCTGGTAGAAAATATATTGGCTCTCAGAAGGAAGAGGGAAGATTGCTTCATCCCTGGATCATCATCTGTTCCCTAGCTAGAGCATGCTTTCAATCTAGGTTAATGGACCACCCTCGAAACCTTAATGTAACATTTTGAAAGGTAGGTAGATTTGCCAACCTCTTCAGAAAATATACTGAGCAGTTTGTAAAGCTCTGTGTTCCTCCAGATCTACTTTTGGTACCCGAATTTTGGGAAACTGCAGGAAATGAAACCATGCTCTCACCATAGAAGACTCACTTCTTTTTTTTTTTTTTTTTAATTAATGTTATTTTTTTAGTCCTCCTGAGACTATTGCCCAACAACATCTGCAGTCCCAGGCCAGAATGTTTCCCCAGGGTGTGCTGAGCCATGGCAGTGCTGGCTACTTACCTGCTCTCAAGTCACACGTATCTTCTGGGCAGTTCTTCACCCCCACCAGGGGATGCACAACTCGGGCAGATAGGTTTTTCAGGTGGAAAACTGAGTTGTGGGGAAGTGAAACATCTTGCCTAACGATATTCAGCTGGTCAGGGACAGAACTGGATGTCAGATCCCAGGCTTTTCAAGACCAGGTCAGTGTTTTCTACTGGCTTCAGGAGAGCTAGCTGTACTCATGCCTCGGCTTGGGACCCTTCAGCAGCACAGCCCTTCCCATCTCACACCAATCCCACAGCCACGCAGCCCACACGGGGATGGAGAGGGACCTCAGAACTGCTTCTTTCTCCCAGCCCCACACTCTAGCCTCTGGTGAGTCCCTGGAACAAACCCCCTCTCATCCACCAAAAAAGAAAAATGCTGTTTTCCATTCCTGGATAGCAGGAAATGAGCATGCTGCCCAGATCAGCAGTGTGGCACAGCACCAGCTAAGGAGGCAGCCAGTGCCTGTCAGGGGAGGTGCTCTGCTGACATAGAGGGATGCGCTGCTCAGGATTCCATGGTGGCTTTTGGCAAGGCTATGACGATGGGCTTTAGTGATTCCCCAAAGCTCCTCCTCTGAGGACTGAACTGAGAAGAAACATCTCATTCTGTTCGAAGACATCCATTAAATTCCCACTTAAAACTGTCTTTGGATGTAATTCAGCATTATCTGTAAACATGGATTCCTGACTTTGTGAATATTTTATGATTTCTATTAGTCATCTATATTTTTAGAAACATAGGGCATAAAAGATTGAAGTAATTTTCCTTCACTTCTGCCATGCCAGAGATCTTTTTCTCCAAAATATATTTTGTCAGAGCCTTGTGCTTCTGATGAAAGAAACTGGAGTGAAGTTAAAAGGGAGATCTGTTCTCTAAAACTTGTCTGAAATATGGGTCTACCTGGACAGATGGCACTGTATAAAGTTTCATTTAGGCAGGTAGGAAATTCTCCTCTCCAGATCTCCTCCCAGCAGTGACTGTCCTAAATTCCTCCCTTATCACACAGTTCATTTCTCCAGGGCTTACCCCTTTCCTAGATAAAAGCATACCTTTTAATATTAAGCCACACAACATTTGTGCTCCACTATATTTAAAGTCCTACTTGCTTTTCTAATGAGCCATGGTGCTCTGATGGCTAAATCCTGCAGACACCCATATCCTTATGCATGCCCAAGGGCTCCCAATGCTGCTTCAGCCCCAGGGTTCCTACTCAAATATAATTTATCATATTATAAAAAGATTATCATTTACAGAGAGTTATAAAATTTGGTGCTTTTTTCCCGTTGGTGATCTGCTCGGTGGGATTTTTAAATTTCTTTCCCCCCCAACCCAGAGCCATTCCTCTATAACTAGGGTTTGGTAACATGTGGCTGTACATTTTCAGCACATCCTGCTAATTTCCAGCTGGTCCCTGGGTTGTAAATGAAATTTTGGAGCTGCTGTGATTCGTTACATAGCTGTTCAAAAGCACGGTGCGACCACAGGCAGGCTGGAACCCATTAGGTCTTTTTTTCCCCCATATAATATTATTGCTCACAGCTCCTGGGGGAGCACACATACTCTGACTTCCAAATATAGAGAGCTGCGTATCTTCCACCTCACTTCTGTTTTTCCACAGCTTGTTTTATATCTTCCAGA
Source organism: Ptilonorhynchus violaceus (assembly GCA_013397565.1). NCBI lineage: Eukaryota > Metazoa > Chordata > Aves > Passeriformes > Ptilonorhynchidae > Ptilonorhynchus > Ptilonorhynchus violaceus. Next base: position 1,729,145 of record VZRJ01000884.1, read on the forward strand.
CATGCATTCTTCTTTGAGCTTTACATGAGTTTCTGAACCCGACTGAAAGACCCAGGAGGTCTGTGATGGAAAGTCACCACTTCTTAAGCTCAGAGTGTGCAAGGAAGACTCAAACCACTGCCAGTTATTCCCCTGGCATGCTCCTATTCCTTTTGTTTGGCACTAGTAGTCCAGTGAAAGTGGCTGAAAGGGAAAATGTTTAACATAGGGACAAAGGGAAATTAAAAAAAAAAATCACTGGGTTATAAATCTTTGCAGGCTTTGCCCAATCTGTCAGATTCTCTCCTTTTTTACACTCTTTACAGTTTACACTGTTTTAAAGACAACCTGATCTACAAACTGTGGAATCACAGCATGTAGACCTAAACTTCAGGGTGCAGCACAAATGGAACAAAGACAGCCCAGAGATATGGGCAGGTGAAGATTTCCAACCAGGCATTTCTCTCTCCTGCAGCTCCAAGGACCAGACTCAGAAATGCGCCAAAAGGTGGAAAACCCTACACTGCTGATGTCTTTATAGCCCTTTTTTCTACGAAGCCACATCAAGTGACTTCTCAAGGCAGAAATTGGTCCGTTTGTAGTACTACAGCAGCCAGACAAGAAGGGGGGAAGTAATTTGGTCATTGATGTCAACACTGTGGAACAGATACTGTGGGACCAACCTCCCAGCCCTGGGTGCATATTTCAGCTCTCTCCCTGCTCTCCCATGCACATTTTTGTAGTGACAAGAGATACAGGACAAGAAAGCAACTCTAATTTTTTTTTTTATTTTTAATGTCCTGAGTACTTCCCCATGTATCCATGGACTAGATTTTAAAAATTCCCTTACATCTGACAGAAACTACACAAACAATATTCCAGTGCTTAATGAGATGCCTGAATTCTGCTGCTTTCCCATAAGAACTGAGAAGTATCTACTGGCTTTGCTGTCCTGAAGTTTACTTCCCTAATTGGTGCACAAAGTCTGGTTTCAAGCCATTGAGGTTAGCTGGTCAAAGTCATGGGATCAGGTCTTAGAGTCTCTGTCACTCAGAACCTCTGCCAAGAAAGGTCAGTCTGATAACAGTGTTTCTCCATGTTGTTCTTCTTTTCATCATAGTTTTGCTGGTGACCCAAAACATTTGTGTCAGCTTTGAATTAAAAAAACACCACTAAAAAAAATCACACACACCAAAAAAACAAAACTGAGAGGCAGCCTCAGGGAAGAATTACACCAAAGGCTCATCTCTCTGAGTAAACTTTGCCACTTCTATTAAATATGCTTAATTTTAATGATAAACATTTTACTCTTATTACTGTGAAAGAACACTTACTCTATTAGTGTTTTAGAGCAGCCCATAGTTTATGGGCTACCCTGTTTGGGCTGATGGAGCGATCCTTCTCCCCAGATTTTTCACTCCTTGAACTAGGGACCTTTCTAAATTACTGGAGACTGAGTTAAAGGACCAAGCCTGTGACATGGCAAACTGCTGCTGTTATAAGGCTAAAACCTCAAAGCTTTTTTTCTCCAAATCTGTCCATATGCTGGATGCATCCTTTGCCCAGAGCCCCCATGGACTGCTTGGGACCCTGTGTCCTACCCGGCATGAGGCTCAGGAGGGAGCCCTGTAAGCCCTGCGACTTTTGTCCCAAGGTTGTATTTTCCAGATGCATGTGATAGTCATTTTTGTGCCTGTAGGACTGTCCTTATTCTTACCTTTCTTTCAGTGTCCCAGAAAACGGCACAATGGAAATAAGAGGAATCTAACAGATCTGTAGCTGCTGTGTAGGCCCCACTAAAGCCATCTGGAAGACCTTGACCAAAGTTCATTGTCTTGTCCTGCTTAAAATCAGAGAAAACACCTGTTCCTAATTCCTACATCTGCTCCATGACCTTAGCAAAGGCATTTCACCTTTTACTGCCTCTGAGTCCACATCTGCAAAGATAAATTGTGAAGAAACACATGGCATATGAACACGGAGAGCTGTAGGAAACTAAAATATCCCATCAGGGAAGCACTAGTGATATCAATCAGCAAATGAAGGCTGAACAAGAACTGACTGTCTCTGCAGGACTGCTATATTTTGCAATGCTGCTATGTCATTTTTCTTCTCTTTTCCCTGCATTTTCTCTCCCAGGTGGTTGCACTTCTATCAGGGAAGTTTGCAGCCCTCCCCTCTCCCTCCCTTTCCCAGAGAGAAATTGCACGTCTCCCGCAGCAGCCCAGCAGGCAGGATGCTCGTATTTCACTCTGTGCCTGTGTGACCTTTAAAAATATAACCTGCCAGTGATGGGGAAAAGGTAAAGGAGGAATATGTGCAGCTTGAAGCACAGGATTTCATAGCAGCACGGCCTTGTGGGGCAGATGTGGTGGTGACCAAGCAAGGGAGGGCTACCAAGGCAAGTGCTAAGGACAGCTGTGCTGCGTGCCCACAGCTGGAGGAACACAGGCCCTGCGGGGGCAGAGTGAAACACCCTGGCTGCGTTCCCCATCCTGCTGGCCGGATCTGCCGTGACTGACAGCCCCGTTACAAAAGAGGATCAGCAATGGGTGGGGTGGCATTAGGCAGAAATTACTGGGCGGGAAGAGGGAACATTCAATCATGTACCAAAGCGGAGCCAGCCTGGAGACTGAGATTTGCAGTTAATAACACCACCTACTATTAATCCCCCCGTTGCACAGGAGAGGTTTTAGCAGAGAAATCCACCATGTTGTGGGATTTTCATCCGATGGCTTCTCCTCTGTGTTCAACAGCAGCAGATAAAAATAGGAAGGAGGTATAACAGAGATAATTAGCACCATTATCTTCAGCTAAAATCAATTAGGATGAGCAACAACTGCTTCATTCACTTGAAACACAATTTTTAGGAAAGTAACTTAACTCAAAGATTGCCCAAGAAGGGAAAACAGGAGGATAAGCAGACTGCAATGCTTCTGATGTCCTCCAAGCCACACACAGGGAATTGGGATAAACAGCCACACGGCTCAATGCACTGTTACCAGTGGTATTGTCAATTTCAGTAGAAGTTATAATGCTTTTGAGGATCCCAGCAGCCACTGGGGTTTTTTGTAAGTGACAGATCCTCAGACCTTGGAGAACCTATCCTCCAATCGTGGACTCCTGGTTTCCTATTTTCACCTTTGGGTGCCATAAGAATTAATTTTGGGAAGTATCTGTCTGGAGAGTGCTCAAGCTGCGATGAGCAGGCCAGTTGGATACCAACTCGCTATTTTATTCCAATGCATCAGAGAAGGATGTTAAGAAAAAATAATTCCATTTGGCTCTGGCTCGGTATGTACCCATTTAGCCAGAAATGCTGGAGAAGTTTTATTTCAAGAAGAACAACATTTTCCACATAACTCAAAAATCCAATTTCACACTACATGAAAAATTTGGGAAGAAAACTTAAAACAACTTGAGTGTTTTCACAACTTATTTTGAGGGGTTTGATTTTTGAAAGGAGACATTTCTAAGAAGCAAGACATTGCATGAAAAATTCAAGTCATCTCTAATTGAATCCAGCAGTGGACTGATATAAAAGCCTGGAAAGAGCTTGCCAAATATGTGTATCCTATTATTTTTTTCCAGTTTATTGCTAGCACATTTTAGAAATGGGAAGCAAGCAATTGCAATGGTTGTATTTGACAAACAACTGTTTCTGGGATTCTGCATCCTTCTTATGCCATTTAATAATGCAAGGAAAGTGCAGCTTGTGCAGTGCTGGCAATGAAACATTGAGAAGCATCCAGTGGAAAATCGCCTTGTCTCGTCTTTCAGCTTTGGCTCCGGATTAGACGCTAGCAGGAGAAGCTAATTTCTCGACAGGGCCAGTCTGGAGAGCAAAACTTGGTCACTGACAGCAGAAGAAAGCACCACTTTGAAACCTGTTGAGCGACATGACCCTTGCAGCCTCTTTGTTACCTTGTATTTTCTGGATATTGAGTGAAGGTGGCAGGTTTAAATGAAGAAAAAGAAGCTGCTCTTCACACAAAGCCTCGTCCAGCTGCATCACCTCATGGTACCTGATGGTACAGACCCCATCAGTTCACAAGGACTCCAAGGATGGCAAGATAGCCCATCAGACAGAGCAGCTGAGAGCCAAGAACTACCCAGAAAACGCCTGTGTGTACACTATACTTAGATTTGCTGATAGGCACTCACACTGCCTATCAGTGAGTGCCCCCAGGGGTGGGGCAGCACAAAAACGGGGACCACGCTGGCAACCAGCCACTGCTGTGGGCACAAGGAGAGCAAGGCAAGCCCATCACCAAAATGAACATAGCAAGACGTGGATGGTTAAACACGTGCCAAAACTGTGTGCAGACCAGCCCTGAGCTTATCAGGGGACAAGAGCTGCCAGGCCGCTGTGGCTCCGGGGTCTGTCCGGGCACAGTGACACCGGCCGAAAAAACATTGGATTGAATTTTGCCTCGGTGACCTGACTACCTGGCTGCAGCCCAGCTTTTGACATCTTATCAGCCTTTCAAGCCAGAAGGGAAATGCTGACCCACGGCCAAAAAGCAAAAACAGGGGGACAGATTGACTTGGACAGGCATTCAAAAAAAATTTATAAAAATACATTAGAAGTGTCTTAAAATACTGGATTACAGGGACCAGGGCCTTTCATATTTGATTGAAGTTCTTCTATATTTTCTCAGTGATAAACTGAGACTCCTGAGGGTCAGGACTACCCTGTGATTTCCAGTCTAATTTCAATGTTTTACTGCTGCCTTCAGCTGGTAAAGAGATAAAGGCATCAGCCAAGCACTGGGATCCTTCTCTACAGAGGTGGGTATTGAATCAAAACTCAGGTTTGTAACAAAGTAAAACAAACGGTACTCAATCTGAGTGTTTTCTTGCAAAGAAATAAAGCTGACAAAGCAAAACCAATGCAATTTGTAGTGCAAACCCCACTGCAGATGGTACCTCTGCCCTGGTACTGGCTTCTCTGTCTGCAGGGTGGGTGTCCCCCAAGCCCCAGACCCTGCTTCAGGCGCTGCTGTGAAACTATTTGGTCAAAACCAAGAATCCAAATCGCCAGGGCACATAATTTCTATAGTCCAGAAAGTGGGACTTAAAGAAAACTTATGGAAAAATTTTCCATTTCCTAAAGCATTTACTCTGCATTTACTGGGATTAAACTTCTCTGGGGTTTCGTGGCTCTCTGCAGGTGACATTGCATATACCAATAAATTCTTACCCTCAGATAAGATCTTGGGATAACGTATAAGCCATCTTTTTTTTCTGCGTGCTGAGGGCCCTGGCACAGTTCCGACATCCTACTGTGACACATGCAATAAATAGTAAACCTTTGAATTTTTAAGGAGTAATTTAGTACTGGCTTGGGAGTTTCCTCAGATCCTATGAAAAGGACTCAAATGCTACTGAATTTGCAGCTGTTTGATTATGAATGGATGTCAGCTCTACTGTAGCATGCCCCTCCCATCCCATGAGGGATGCCTTTGGCTCTGCTGCAGGGCCCTCTGCAGAGTCTGTGCCACACACCAGTATTTGGGCTCCTTGTTTCACCTTTTTCTAACATAACTCCTTGTCAGCAAACACCAGAGAATGTCTGAAAAGCATGTTCAGCCTGGCTAGCACTTCCTTTTTGGCTATCTTTTCCCCCCAGTGATTTTATTTTCTCTAATTAAAGGGTGCTAGGTACCAGGGCTGCTCAGGTTAACGAGGTGTGCTGCCAGAGAACAGACTTCAGTGGGGAAGACTAAAGTGCCCAGCTAATGTCCCAATGGGCCCTTCCCTCACAAAGTGTTTATTGCCATTAGAAACCTCATCTTCAGCGTGTGCAGAGACAGTTGCAAGTGTCAAATTCGCTCCAGCACATGCCCTGTAGGACATCATTCATCTCCCTTTCTATGCAATTTGCTTCACTTACCAACATTACATTTTGCCTCCTGATATTTGCAGTCATTATACAGAGTCAAAATAAGAGGCTATTTAAAGAAAAATGGATCTGTTGTGCTGGATTTATGGATCAGTACTGATACGAGCACTGAAGAGTACCAAATTCAGACGTCAATTGTTGTTAGATGATGCACACACACAGAGCTACATTTTTCTCAAATAACTTATAAACTATTAAGAGACTTTTATCTGTGTGCATCTGTAGGTGTGTCTATATATAGTTTTCTGTGTATATTTGTCCACTTGGCACCTCCATTAGCCTCACCTTAAAAGAATGGTATGCAGCTCCAACTTCCCCATTTGTTTACCCTCCTACCCACACCTACTTCCCTTTTGCTTCACCTGCCTGTCCTCATTCCCCAGTTTCTCTCATTCCCTTCCTCCCTGCCTAGGCTCCTGTCCGTTCACCTCTCATAACCCTTTGCATACAACGCTGAGTGGTGCTGTGTGCCCAAAAGCAGCTCCCTACACGTGTGGCACAGGCAGCAGCCACAGAAGAAAGGGAAAATAAAGATATTGCCTCCTTCCAGCTTGCTGCAGCAGCTAACCCACTTCTCACTGGTAGGGAGGAAACACAGGCTCTTCCACCTGGTTCAGAAACCCTAGGGAAAACTACATTTTGCTATTATTTTTTCCCCCTGTGTACAAAGCATATATTCTCAGAAAGGCCAACACAAGCAGACCAGGAAGCATGAAATTTCTGAGCCAAGCCAAAAATACAGTTGAGCCAAATAAACTCCCAAATATAACAACAACATAAGGAACAGGTTTTAATTTTTTTTTCCAATCATTATAAGTTTAAAGTGCCTTCCATAAATTTTAATAAAAAACACAGATCAACCTGCGTGGGTGAAGTAAAGAGAAAGAACATGTCTATTATCGGCAGAGAGCTTTGACTTGAACTATAGAAGAGCTTGTGTCTTTTAACATCTCCCAAAACAGTCACCGAGGGTGCAGAGAAGAGGGGGGGGCAGTGAAACAGCTCTGGATTTGCTTTCACATGACTCACTTGCCATTGAATTCCTCCCCCCACCCCCACCCTGCACCAGTGGTGTTGGGGATACGTGGACTCCCCTTCTGCCATCGCTTCCCTGTGATCCTCTTCAGACACCCCAAAAGCCACATGCCAGGAAGAAGCAGGGTGTGTAGGAGGACAACACGGCTTCAGAAGCCTTGCTTCTAAAACTAAACTTGGCAACTAAAACTTTAAATGTAACAGGCCCTTGCTGGCAGAGTGCAGCCAGAGCCAGCTGTGTGCTAGGATGAAGTCCTGGCACTTGATGGTAACAGATATGGGTAAACCTTCTCTGCAGCCCGATGGGAGGGCTGGCATAGCTCAGCAGGGCAGGGGGAAAAGGCCTGCCTCCTGGCTATAATTAGCAAGTAATTCAGCATGATAGGAATAGATCAGTGGGCCAAAGCAGCTGGTGCCCCTGCACTATAAGCACTTGAAAGGTTTTATTTCGGAGGAGGTCTGGTCTGGTCCCCCCAACAACGTCTCTGTCACAAGGATCGAGAATTGATCTGGGCCACTCTACATGGGGCCAGACTGGTTTTGGTGTGCACATGAAGGCAGCTTCTGGTTTGGTTTCCTCCCCAGGTGCCAAAGATCGTGCAGGCCAAAGTACCCTGTAGGTGCATCCAGCCCTCACATCCCAACATGCAACAGTTCCAGATGAGTAGGAGGGCAAGGAGATGCAGAATCAAACTCTCAGACTTGCATCTCCTGTGCTGGAGGAAAATGATAGTTAAGTACAATGACAGCATTCCTGGCTCTGTCCTGTTGCTAATACATAGCTCAGGCAGATAATGGTGCCTCCATCCACAATTACAGTGCAGGCATGGATCTGCCCTCTCCCAGGAGCTGGTCCCTCAGTCCCATCATCTCCCAGATAGAGCAGGTCTCATTGGGATGGTTCTGCAGTTCCTTGCATGCATGAGACCAGCTGGTATCACTGGTACAGAGATGGGGGTTGCTACAGATCCTTTAACTGGAAATGGGAGAAGGAAAAAGAAAAGCAGTAAACTTGCACACAGCATTGCAAGCCCAGGATTTGCTCTTGACTTTTACCAGGGAAATGTCACGGCTCTGGATAGCCTCATACCCGAGGTGACAAATGGACACATTCATCACAGCTTGTGGCATTGCTTGTCCTTTGGGGGAGGCTTCAGGGAATTTTCTATCCCTTTTTTTTTTTCCTTCTTGCTTATCTGCATGGGAGGGTTTTAATTAGCTGGAAAATGTCATTAAGAAATAAAGCAGGCCAAGTTCATCAAGGGAGTAAGTCTCATGGAGTCAGCCATCTTGTACTCAAGGGGTCAATATTCTTCTTCCCACATATTTCGTGACCATGTTACAAAATATGCAGAGAAACAAATAGATGTTTTGACTGGAAATAGATTTCACCAAAGAAACATTTCCCCATTTTTGCACTCATTTGACCTAGGACTAAACCAGCAGCAGTCGTGGCTCCCCTTCAGCTGCAGAGCCAAGTGGAGCCTGAGCAAATTCTTGTAGCAGTTTGCATAGCTGAGGCCCCAGACGGCCACTGCCATCCCTGGACTATTAATAAGGACTGTTTTGGAACAAATGATCATTTCACAAGCAACCAGTCTATTTATTAGCCTTATTATCATTACTGCCAGCTGCAAGGTGTTTCGAATCCGTCGTGCATTGCAGATGTGGCCTGACCAAGAGATGTGACTGTGCGAGAGCGGGTGATGAGTTGGCCACTGTGTGCACTTTTAGCACTTGGAAAGCTGGCGGCACCTGTCTGCCCACTTGGATCTTTACAGTAATGACCTGCAGCAGCCATTCTTTGTTGCCAGAAGCAAAAGAGACTGTGCTGTTCAAATTATCTGGGTTAGTCCCCTCAGGTATTGCTCCTTCTCTTCCCAGCACACACTCTGCAAACGGAGCTTGATAACTCAGAGTGGCAGAGCTGCTCCCAGCTGAGTCAAGGCTCCAAAGTACTTGTTGCTTTTTATAGATTGAGCTCTTCAAAATAATGTATTCTGCATGCTGAAGAATAAAACGACATTAAAAAATAAAAAAAGAAGGGAAAGCAGGAAGATATGATGAGGCAGCATCAGCCTCATGTAATACCTCAAGGGGATGCCTGCTTGGAAGCCATCTTGAAATGTTAATTCTTTCAAATTCCTATCACGTGAAAAGGCAGCAATGGATTGGGTGGGGTTTTTTGCTGTGTGATTTTGGTTGAATGCTAATGCTGTCATTAACTTCGTTTCCCAATTAAGTGTTTCCAACAAAAGGCTCTTTTGTCCCACCTGTCTCTTAATCCTCTTCAGCAGCATTAAGATAAAGGTAGGACAAAAAGCTTTGATAGGACAAAGCCCAGTTTTCAGACAAGTTTTTCTGCCATTGTGGTTCCGCACAGTGAGGGTTGTAATGTGGGACAGGTAAATCAGCCTTCATTAGAGTGACAACAAGCTCTTTCCAAGCCAAGGTGGTCAATAGCAGCTCCTCCTCATCCCAGCGGCCACCAGGAGAGCACACATGGGGGCACGATGCTCCCAACAGCCAGGCCGCTCCACGCACCCCACTTCAAAATTTGCTGCAGAAAACAAAGCAACTCCCTTATATCTCCCCCTTCAGCCTAAAAGCTTCCTACCTATGGATTTTGCAGCCTTATGAAGTCTTTCACAGTTTGTGGGAGAAGCAGACTTATAATAGAAACTGAACCACAGCCTTCGGCATACCTTGGCAGCTCTAGTCCTGTAATAAACTCAAAGCACACGTGAATCTGAAAAACAGCACGGTGAATTCGCTATTCCTGTCCACAGTATTTTTAGAAACCAGGGTAATTTTTAGCCTGTGCTTTTCTGTTGGTTTTTTCCCCCCTACTCTTTCAGTGTAAAGATGTTGTCAAAATACAGGCATTGCTCGCAGTGCAAGCTGCAGTCAGTCGATTCAGACAGACACGCCTGACATTTCAAAACAAAAAATGCTCAGCAACCAAATTCCTGGCATGCTATGAAATGCAAAAATGTGAAACTGTTACCTATGGCAAACATTTCTCCATTTAATGTATCACAGGACAGTGGTGAGGAAATCAATGGAAGACGAGAGAAAAAGTCAGAGCTTATGTTTTGCAGATAGCTTAAGAGAAAGGAATCCTAAATCTTGAGCAAACGTTTGGTTTTGCATTGTGGCAAAAATGTTTGTTTCCTTAACATGGGGTGATTACAATGCAATCTGAATTTTTGTTTAAAAATACTTCTCCTGCTGTCTGGGCTGCAGTGTAAACAGGATGCACTGAAATGTCAGCCCATCCGTGGGCTCTGCCGTGGCAGACGCACGCAGAGAACCAACGCACTCTCGCTCAAATCTGACCTGCTTCCTCAAAATAGATCTTCATTACCCTTACAGAGCCATCATTCTCTGAGTACTGTTCCCCAGGCATGCGGGAACGTGGGGATGGGCAACTTGATGGTCTTAGCATGACCAGAGGCAAAGGCTGTGGGATGAGCCATAGCCAAGCTGTGCAGGAAGGGGTCCTCAGCAAGGAGCCCAAACCTCACTCTCCATATTACCTCCTCTCATCATGCCATTGGATTAAATCCATCCTGGCTGGCTACTAGCAGTTGCCCACCCTTGCAGGGTTGGCAGACATGGGGCTGGATCTGTTCCTTGAACTCCCCAGCACAAATGCCAGGAACAGATCAAGATATTTGTCTTCGACTGCAGTTCACATTGGTACAAACTTAAGAAATAGCTGGGGACTGTCTTGTTTGTAAATTTTTCTCCTTTAAAAAAAAAGTAAGGCAGGAATCCTGCAAACCCCTCAGGCACGAGCACTGTCTTTGCCAGCCTCTAGGCAACAGTAATAGTTTCCCAGAATCATGGAAATTAAAATTTGCACAGAGAATTGCTGCTAGTGCTGGATCCAGCCTTTTTTTTCTGCTTTCCTCCATCGAAAGTTGCCCACCTCTAATCTTCTTTAAAAGACAGATATGTGAGATCTATGGGAAGCCTCTGCTCTTGTAATAATCAATATTCAACAGACTGCCTGTGACAAGGCCACTATCCCTTAGGTGGCACCAGTGTCTGGCCTGCAAGAACTAACATTTTCCTTGCCATAACTATGATCTTCATACAACACACATTTTTCAGTGTAGGCATCTTCCCCAAAATAGCTCCTGCAACAGGTCTTGATTAATAAAAATGTTCTTTCCTTTGTGTTTTCCTGAGCCCTGATCCAATACAACACTTGAAGACAAGGTCACCTTTAAGAATGCCTGTGACCAAGAGGACTCCAGTGGCCTCCCTGTGACAGGGACTCTGGGTTTCCAAAGTTGCCTCATCAGGTTTCTTGGAAATAAATGTTTCTTTGGAGCCTTGACGTGAAACACAGCCTTACACATTTTGACTAAGACGACTTGGGTCTGTGAATATGCTCAAGTGCTTCAGCACTCCAAGACCTTTTTCAGTGCAGGAGCTACACACAGGTTAACAAACCCCAAATCTTTTCCTACATCTGGAAGTTCTGACAAGAGTATCAGTAGGTAGCTCCAACGGGTGAAACTACATTAAACTGACTCCTTATCCCACAAGCTCATGGGTCTGCAGGGATTCTTAAAACTGCAATGATCAAATTTCTGGTCTCCAGCAATGGCATCCAACCAAGCTAAAACTGGAAAAAGGGTTTAGGGAAGTCCATTTCATTCAACTGCCATCTCTTCAAAAAACAAAATTCCCAGAAGGCCGGCTGAGTTTTTACAGAAAAGTCATTTGCCATTCCCTGGCCTGTGGACAAATATTTGTCAGCATATCAAAACTACAGGGGCTAGGGATGAAACTAATTGCTTAGAAAATTACTTCACAAAATTAAATAAGGACATTTGTTTCAACTCAGTGAGCATAAACTGCCTCTTGAATGAACAATCTTCTATTTTGTTTTCTTCTTTCTGGTTAATGAATGACCAAATAGGCTTGTTTTTCAGTATGTAGCCAACAACTATAACCATCACGGTCCCTTGAACTAAGTCTTTGCTCTCTGTATTTCAGCCCAGAAATCAATGACAAATGTAAGGCTGTCACTGATTTTCTTACAGGTGGCTGCAAATCCTTTGAAAAGAGATTTATCACTGAGATATTCTTGGTCTCTCTCTCTTAAGCTGCCATAGACTCCAGTGGTATGAGGGCTGGCCTAACAGATCTGTTATACTGTGTGCAGCTCTGTTCCATATGCAAAGGTGGTTTGTTACATGCAAATACATCTGCTAAAATACATTGAAGCACACATTGAAGGAGGTGAAGAGCAACAAGACCCACATAGAGGAAGCTAGAACATGAAACAAGTTTTAGATGCAGGTGGGACACAGATTCTGTCTGAGGGCTGAGAGCCCTCCTGACTTATCTCTGCTGGAAGGGAGTGGGAAAGGGTGATGACAGACAGTGTTAACAACCCTGTGCTGGGGTCACAAATTCAAACATTCATGCCTCTTCCAAACGCAGAGTGTTGCAATGCAAGACTGTTCCCGGAATTACCACGAAACCCCTTTTCTCCCAGTGGCCAATATGTTTAGGGTTTTTTCCTAATAATTTTAGGGTGCGCACAGATGTCCCATATGGACATACATGCCTCATCATCAACAGAAAAAGATTTATCTGATCCGGTAAGCACTGTGTGAAGGTCGAGCAAAGCCAGCTGGGATGGCTAGGATGTTTTGGGTGGGCTGGCAAGTCAGGAAGTGCACTTGGACTTCTGCTGACAGATTTTGGCTGAGCTGACAGGTGCTAGCAATATAAGATGAGGAGGTGGCAGCAGTCAGGAACAGTTGACCAAGCAGTGTTTACTGCTTAGAAACAAAATATAACAAGGTAGGTAGGCCTAAACTCATGAAAACCCCAATCCTCTTCTGTTTAACTTTCATTGAGAACAAAGATAAATTTTAATGAAAAACCAAACCCACAACCCAGTCGGAACTTGTGTTGGTGTTACTAGCACCGAAGTGAGGTCACATTTCTCCCACTCAGTCCTGCTTGGACTACATCTATACATGACAGGAGTTTCACCATGCCGGACTTTTGGGTTGGGGCCATCCAAACCCAAAACATCCATACAAAGTGTGAGGGATCTGGACACTGATGCCACACACGTACTGCCTGAAATCTCTGCTGCCTCCACAACTGACAGGCAGCATCCTCACAGTGGCAGCTTGGTCCCCATAACCACTGCAAGAGGACATCAGCTCTCACTCCTCCCCCCTGCATTTCTGGCCCTCCTGCTTGCAGAGCAGTAACCATGCCCTTACCCCCACCTCAAAAAGAGCCAGGCATTTAGTATTGCTTTTTTGCTGAGGAGATTAGGATGCTTTTATGGTATAACAACAACTCATAGTTTCAGGCAAAGGATGGGCTGCCTCACGACTTTGAACTCTGAGAGCTGGCAAGGCGGCGAAGGTGAAGAAGCTGGCAGCTAACTCTGAGAAATCAGGCTGCCTTTTCCCCTCCTCCCCTCCCACTCATTCCCTGCACCAGATGTCAACTGGTACATGCCGAAACGCCTGCCATCCTCCCGGTCCCTGCCTGTTGGCTTATGGTACAGCCTCTCACCAGCTTCCCAGCACTACCTGCCAGCAGGTCTTCTCCAGAAACAGCAGTCAGTGCATGCTGAAAAGGTATCTGTGCTCGTTCCTCTCCATCCTCCTCCTCCACTCGCCCGCTATGTATTGCAGAGGTGACTTTCAGATGTGACAGCAGATATGCAAAGAGTGCATTAAAAACATGCTAAATGAAAATCCTGACAGGGAGGAAGAGACCCAGAGGAGCTATAGCAACACAGGAATATTAATCATTTCCAATTAAATAAAGCCCAGCAAAACTCTGCCTTCCTTGCAGAGCAGCAGGGTTTCCCCTTTTCTCCTTCCTGCTTTAGACGCTGCACAGTTGGGTTGCTTTCCTGCCAAGAGAAGTGCCATGCTCGAGGACACCTTCTGACCATCTCCATCCCAGGCATGTTCAACAACTCTATAGGGCAACCCAGGACAGCCTGATATTTATTGGGAAGATTTTGGCCAAACAGCAAGCCTTCCATGCTCTTTTGGGCACAGAGAGCCTCAGCAGCAGTTTTGTGCAGAGCCCATTCAGCCCCACCAGCCTTGCAGCATCCAGGACTGAGCTCTTGCTGCACTGCATGGAGAGGAGGACATAGCCCACCAGCCTCAAGCATTCCCATGACTGTGGGGACCACAGGTTACTCACTGCTCCAAGACTGGGAAGGCCTGAAGGACTTTCTATGATGATCAGAGATGCCTGCAGTTAAAATACTTTTAAAAGAGTGGGATTTTTCAACACTGCTGGGCATTGGCCTAACCCTGTCTCCAGGAAGGTCAGCTGGAATTATACATCTGACTCTGGTGGAACAAGACAATGCTTTGTGCTTTCCAAGCTCTTTCCTTGAGCTTAGAAACATGCTACCCTCTTGTTTTAACATCCCAGTATGGGGAACTCTGCACAGCATGAATCTCAGAGGATGGGGATTTATTCCCTCCCTCCAAGGCAGGAAGAAATTAAAGTGCTGAATTCCTCTGAGGTCAAAGCCTAGATTGAAGCTTTGGCTTGTGAACCGGCCCAAACCCAGTATTGGAAATACCAGCAAGAGAAAAGCTGAGTTTGACAGACACTGTTTATGGTCTGTGGCTGAGGAACTTTAGTTCCTCTGCCCTTTTGTCTTAAGGAAACAAGCCAGACTTAGTCCACAGCTCTGGGACAAGGGAAAAATGCAACCTGAACATGCTGGTGTTCTGCCCACAGGGAGTGTAAAAAAAACCCTAACAGGCAGAGCAGGGGGAAAAGGTCCATCTCTGAGCTTACCTGAGATGGGGGTTATGCTAAGGCACCTCTCAGCATTTTGTCAAGGTTTCCTACTCACTCTGAATTAAGTTGGAAGTCTAAGCCTGAATACCAATACAGGATGAAGAAATAGCTTCCCCACCAGATACCAGAGGGTGACAGAATTGCAGGGAAGACTCAGGTGCTCTCTCTCTCTCCAGCTGTCGTCACTGCTGTCTAAAAACAAAGCTTCCCTGTACTCTACAAACAATTTTCGGAGTTTCCTGCCATACAACCTATCTCCACCTCCAGCTTCATCAGTCTTTCTTGCCACACAGTTTTATCTTCACAGCAGCATCTCTACCACCTCTTACCAAAGGAGCCACAGCCTATGCAACAAAGACTTCCCACCAGTGTGGCAGTGGGATGGAATCACTAAAGGGCACCTCCTGAAGATATGGAGGTTGAATTTAGCCTAGGAGGCCAAGGCAGTGATTTAATCATTCTTTTTGGAGATTGGTTTTAATCATCATTGCTATTAAAGATTATAATCTGTGAAGACAAAATAGACCAGGGTGTGATTTTGAGCAGGAATCATGTTCAGGAAGAGCATCTCTCCATCAGCTACCAAGGTCACCTGGGTATGCCCCGTACCTGAAGACAGCCTGAGACAAAAACATTTGTCTGGTAAATGCTTGCACAGAATGAGCAACAGCTGGATCTGCTCACACATCTAAGGTGTCAAGATCTGCCAGCCACAAAACACCATCACACTGAAGATGGATGTATCATATATACTGTTTGTCATCTAAATCCCCTGCAAGGAGGGAAAAAAAAAAAGAGAGGGAGAAGGCCTGTCTGTGCTTTGCTATTCTGTCCAGAAAGAGGGAGCACAACATCACTCCTGGGGTTGGTTTTCCCCATGAACAGCAGCTAAAGGGCTTTGAAAGGTGGCACCTCACGCCCAGCACAAGCCCAGTTCCAGCCACGCGTGGGCACGGTGCAGGGGCAGGAAGGTCCTGCATTGCACAGCTCTTCCTTCTGCCAGGAGCAAATCATCACATTGGAGAGTCACTCTGAGCAGGGATGGAATATTAAATGGACTACGTCCACCTCCACCCCACCAGGCAGCAGCTGGTGGAGAAGAGCAAGGAGAAAGCGGGAAAGGCAGAAGGCCTGTGGGGGCTCTGGGGGGAAGCTGGGACTGGTTACTGTGCCTGCCATCTCTGCCAACCACCACAGCTTAGCCTTCACGTTTCAAAGAGAGTGGTGAGTTAAGATGATGCCATTTTGGGGGCTGGCCAGCACAAACACTGCAAAAAGATCAAAGTTTCAGTGAGTTCTTAATGTTTTGGAAAAAGCCTCCAAACGGCTGCCCAAATGAGAAACTGCAGCATTTTCCCTTTTCTTACTTCATCTTCACTCCTGGCTATCCAGCAAGATCATGCAAGGAACAGATGCACAGAAAAATGAAAAACAGTTGGGAAAACACATATAAAAATAGCAGCAGTGGCCATTTTGCAATGCAGAGAGCACAGCTATGTGAGGAATATATTTCTATGCCAGCAAAGAAACTCAGACAATCCTGGTAATTAAGAAGCATCAATACCCTACTCCACTCTCTTGCTCCCATGACAGGCAACAGCTGCTCTGGCTCTAGAGCAGGAGCCAGCAGAGGAACCCATCTGGTGGAGCAGAGAGATATGGGAGAGATGAGTTTAGTGGCCCTTGAGCACTAGCGTTCCTGCCTGCTTCAGCTTTCCCATCTGTGAAAAGCACCTCTCCCCTTCTGCAGCATCTCTGAGCTCTGCTGCTGCAGCTCCGGAGGATCACCATAGTAGCAGTGACCATAGAGGTGGGTCTGGTGAGTTCCTTAATTTTTTCTCAGGCAGCACACATTTTTTGAAATAATGACTCCTGAAACACAAGCTTGCTAAACCTTGTCACGGGTATCTGCCTTCTCTCATAGCTTCAGTCAGCTTAGAACGGCCTTTGCTTTCCCATATCATGTTTGCAAATTATCTCACTGCTTCTGATCCAGTCTGTTGGGAAGCACAAGCTGTCCAAGCTCTGCCAGCTGTGCTCAGAAAGAAGCCTCCTTCAGGCAAAGCCAGCAGCTCTGCTTTTTGGGTCTGGCTGTCCCTGCACTTCTGCTTATGCCAGTCATGCGCCAACTTCTGCAGGGCTGAGCTTTCCCTACATAAATGCTAAATAATGCTCTGGCCAGTGACCAAATGGCACACTTATCTCGCAAACAGCTCATTCATCAGCTGCAGCTGGACACTGACTCTGCTCCAAACCAAGGACAACAATCTCCCAGGTTATTGCCAGAGCGCCAGTTCTCTGTTTGCTGTAGGGTAACTCAAGTGTGGGTATGTAGGAGGTAGGAAGCACATCCCTGACAAGCCCTGGGGCATTGATGACAGCCTGAGTAACCAGCTCCATGCTCCCTGTCTCAGCCATTGATGGGGAACAAGGCCCAACATCTGGAGTCTTTGGAAAGAGAGGCCAGCATGGGCTGGCTCCTGCCACTGTCTCTGCAGGAACCAGATCCCCAGATGCATCATTGCATTTAACTTTTTTTTTTTTATTCTCTTAAAATCATTCAAGTTTTTCCTCTCTGAAGCAGCACTTTGGGATCCCATTCCCTTTCCTACTCTGCTGAAGTAATAAACCGCACATCATGGTGCTGCCAGGACACCAGCAGCTCTGCTTGTGAAGGGGCGTTGCAATACTCCCTTGAGAAATGCCCAGTACCTCTTCCCAAATCACATCATAGCTTGGGTTTGCCTTATCCTTACGAACAGGAAAATCTGAAGGACAAGACATCAGTTCATTTCACCACCACTTCTACAGAGAAGGTGGCAACGGGAGCAAAACCAGCAATTTTTCCTGAGCACAGCAGGCTGGTGGTGCTTGCTAGCAAGCCCCACACAATCAAAGCAGCCTTGCTGAGAGCCCTGCCAGAGCATCACCCCATACACTGTCCCCCACTCCACGCCAGGATGTGGGCAGGTGCACTGCAGCTCCCCCTCTCTTTTCCTAGAAAGATTTCTAGAAGCCTCCAAACTGGGTTTTGTCTGGAATGATCAGGGGCATGATGTGAGTCAACAAATGAGATTGAAAGAAATAAGTGAGATTTGTCAAGAAAAAGACAAAGCAGGAAAATAGGGACAAAGGGCTTGGTGGGAATAAACAGGAAGCCTCAGATCAGGCAATAAATTGGTAAATGAGGCACAAAGGACAGGAGAGAACAACAACAAGCCTGTTGCTGCTAATCCAGTCACAGTTTTCAAAGCAGCATCACGAGTCACCAGCCCTGTCAAGCCTAGAACAGAAACCCCAGCTTACCAGATGCAAGAGCAGAGCATCCTTTCTTTGACAAAGCCAAGGGCTCCTGCTTGTGGCATGTGGGAGGCTGGAGGTCTGGAGTCAGGTGCTGCAGGTGCATGCACATGGTATGGAGACAGCAGAAAAGCTGGCTGGACTCACCTGCAAGACCCTCACTGCATGGAGGGATGCTCTGGGGGAGTGGGGCTCTTCTACCAGTTCAGGGCTCACTAATACACTGCTGGGCAATGTGCCAGGCTAGGGCTGCACTCTGCATGTTGGGGTTTCAGTCTTGCTAGAAAAAAATCCGGGACTTTTTCTGGGGTTTTCAATGAGGTGAGTGTTCATGTTGTTTCCTTCTTGCCCAGCAAGACACAGCACAGCCTGAACTCCCTCCCAGCCAGTGATTTGGATTGTTTCCACAGCCCAAGTCATGGTGGAGGCTCTGATCCTGCCATTGGTGGCATGGGGAGCTCAGTGGACCCCCCAGCACTGTCAAGGCCATCCCACAGGAGCCAACAGCACCTCTCAAATTCTTCTTTGCCCATCACAGGCATCTTACAGGCAATTCCAGGGAGCAAAGGGTCCTGTGCAGCTTCTGCCTTGTTTTGACACATCCATAAGGAAGTTGTGCCTCTGCTTTTGTGTTGTGCTACATGGGAAACCTAAAAACACACAGGGCATAACACTGCAGAGGGCACAAAGAGGTGTCTGCCAAGATGCTGCCACCACTGCTTCATGAACCCAAAAGGAAGCTGAACTATGAGCAAAGAGTTTCAGCCAGTCCAGAGGCTTTTACCGGCTTTGGGTTTGCTTCTCCCCTGCCATGCACTGCAGGTTTTGGGTGAGCAGGGAAGCAGTGCTACCTGACACAGTGCAAAGCAGAAATCTTGGCTTTCTCCAGCAAAAGCCAGAGGTCTGGCTCCAGGCCTCACACAGTCCGGGCTGCTGGGGTGCTCACTGTTGCAGCAGGCAGGAGACGTGTTCGTGTGCATGTGGAAGTGTAGGCGTCTGAGAAAGCAGCCGTCGCAAGGAAATGAAACCTTAGACAAGCATTGAAGATATTTTTGGGAAGCCCAACATCCCCTTGTCATGCAAATCAGCTGAGCAGCCCAGCAATGGTCGGGACAGGTAGTCTTTCACTTTTCAGCTGCAGAGCAGAACCCCGAATTCAGGCTCTGCAGTGGGGCTAGGGTGCACAGGGGCTGCCAGCCTGGCAAAGGTCTCTTGCCAGGCAGCAAGCTGTACTGCACCATCAAAGCTGCAGGGATAGCTGCCCAGCACAGCCTGCTAGCTTCAGATGGATCCCTCTTATTTGAAGCCCAAAAGTTGCCGTCATCAGGGCTCTGCTAGTTATAAACTGGAAGCAAACAGGAGTCTTGACTGCGTGCTCTGAGAGATGCTGTTGTGCTCCTTTTGGGGTGAAACAGCAGGACACCTCACCGGTCCTAAAGCTTCTGGGCCTCTAGGAAGTGGTAATAGTGCTCAGCAACATTATGTGTCTATAAAGAATGAACACACCCCTGTGCTAATTGATGGTATTTCCATGTCATGGATAAAGATGCTTCACTGGGTCTCTCACCCTAGATCTCAGAAAAAGCCCCAACCTGAGTATCCCTGCACACTTGGCAGAAATTTTATTTCTGTCCTGGAGGATGGGATAAGAGAGATTTCCTCCAGATTGTAAAGGCTGCTGGGTGAGAAAAGGAAGGCCCAAGACACAGAGGGAATCAGAAGCTGGGGAACAAGGAGAGAAATCCTCTGGTCATGGCTCTGGCACAAGCCTCTCCTGCCTTCAAGCGCCAAATGGTGCTGTTTGTTGCCATCTCTAAAGAAGCTTCATTTTGAATAACCCCCCCCCCNCTGGAGACAGGTCACTGCAGAACCTTGTCCCTCCCTAGGGCCACAGGACCAAGCTTTGTTTGCCCCATTGCTGCAGGGTGGGCATGGAGGAATAGCTCCTGCTGCCCAGAGAATGGGCAGGCCAGGGAGACCAGCCTTCTTAGAAATCACACCATATGTCAGGAGAGATACAGGGTTCATTGACTCGTTAAACAGGGTGAAGCTCAGCTCCTCTTGCATCACCCACAGCTGGCCAATACCCGGTGGAGGCAAGAGTGGAGAGGCCGATGTTTATTCTCCAACCTCGCAGCTATTCAGCTTTGAACAAACGACCCCTCTGAGCAGCACGGCTGTAAATTGCTTAAACAAATGCAAAGTTCAGATAACTGCAAAGAGCTCGTCCCACTTGCCAAAAAAATTACAAAACACCAGTGTTTTCTGAAACGCAAGTCTGTGCGGCTTGCTCGTGAGAGAGGCGATCAGATGCCTGGAGCCAGTGAGCGGGGCAGATGAGGAAGGAATCTGGTTCTTGCCCAGGCAAGACCTTTTGGAGCAGGGGCTTGTTTTGCTGTTATTGCTCCTAAACAGATGCAAGGTCACCTGCAGCCCTGCACGTGCTTGTAGGGAGAGGGCCAGAGCAGTCTCCTGGGCACACCAGGTGAGGCAATGTTTGATCAGAGTCTCCCTGAGCAGGTTCAAGGGCAGCTCATTTCATCACCCTCTCAGTCAGGAAGTGATTCACCTCAGCACGGGGTTTTTCAAAGTCCCTTGTCCTCAAATCAGTAGCAACTTCCCCCACAGTGGTCCCAAACCGGTTGACAGAAAGTGTCAGTAACCTGGCCAGCATCTCCCACCTGTATGTGCCCTCATTCCCCAGCGGGCAGGCACGTGAGCATCACCTACCACAGCATCAAGCTTTGCCATTACAACGTTTGAATAGAAGGCAAACTGCTGCTCCCTTTTCTTTCCATGAAAGCTGGGAAAGAGGTTTTTTTTCCACTCTGCACAACACCACAAGCAGCTGGTAGCTGTTGCTCTTCCAAAAGCAGCTTAAAACCATCACCCCAAGCCAGTGTCCAGGAGGTGTGCTGCACACAAGCCTAGTAAGCAAAAACCTTGGTAGCTGAAGGGTCACAGCCATCACCACCAGCACAACTGCTTGTGTCCGAAGGCTCAAACCAGTAAGAGAATTTCACCCCAAAATCTCACCCACCCTTCACCATTCAAACTACTATGCTGGAAGTTTTTCTTTTACTGATTTACTGGGAGGAAAGAAATACAGAAGGGAATAATGAAACCTCCAGAGGACGGAAAGCTACTAGGAGTTTGCACAGCCACACGAACCAGCTGGGCCAGGTCCATGTGGACCGGTGGCTTACCAAGTTCAGCTGCACAGAAATATGCATCCACATACACAGCTCTCACACACCTCTCACTCGGGAGTGCTGCCAAACCCTCTTCAAACGCTCCTACAGTCAAATTGTGTTCCTAGGCTCCCATCCATCTCCCAAGACTGTTTTCTGAACAATTATTTTCAGCCCCTTTTGCAGGCAGAAAATTGTCACCCTTTACATCTTTCTGAAATGGTTTCCAGGTGAGCCACAAAACATCTCACCACACCATCCCTCCCTCCCAATAACTGCCCAGACAAACACGTCTAGCTGCATGCCAGCTAACCCACAACAGGGGGGATTTAAAACCTTAGTCCTCACTGATCCATTCTACCACCAAACCTCACAATCTGCCTTTTTTTTTGTTTCGATTGCAGGGATAACAACCCGCAGGCACATTTAGGAGGTAAAGCATGCTGTGTGAGGAGCTTTAACACAACAGCTTACAGCCCAAATCTTTCACAAAGAAGCACTTAAAGTGAGAACATGAACACCTAAAATTTTAGGGTTTAATCTATAGGAAATAAAAATGGAAAGCACTATTTTTTGTTTAAAACCTTAGTTTTCCTCCCCTCTCTGCAGCATGACTTACCTGCCACCTCTGCTCTCAGATGCTGAAACATGTCTTCAGAGATCCCCAATACAACAGTATTCCAGAGAAATCCAGAAACACATCCACAACTAAAATAACCTCAAACTCCTCACCCAGGAAAGGGCCTTCAGGTCCCAATATAACCTGACTCTACAACTGGCAGCTGCTGGGGATTAAGCCCCAGCTGATGGAAGTCAGCAATAACTTAGTATTACCACTCCAGGAAGGTGCTGGGATCTGCGTGCCAGGAGGGGATGGATGCCCTGAGCCAGAAAACAGCAGGGGAGCAGACTGGCCCTGTCAGGATGGGATGGGGTTAGGTTTCTCTGTGCCCTAAGTCTGCCCATTCCCTTTGTAGCCCCTAAAGCAATGCAAGGTCAGGATGCAAGGTCAGCCTGTATTACCTGATCAGTAAGACCAGGTAGATGCAATGGCAAATCATGACTGACATCATGACACTCAGAAAGATCTGTGGGGGGGGCCGGGAGCAGGGCTGCCCCACTGCAGTCCTTGCGGGTTGAGGAGGAATGTGGATGTCCTGTCATGCCAGGGATGGATGTACGTGGGTTTTCTAAGGCTCTCTCAGAAAGGGAGAGGGGAAGCAGGAAGGGCTGGCAGAGGGCAAAGGAAAGGCTTGCTATTGCCTGCCAGTGTAGGGAAAGCAGGAACATCCTCCTGCAGTGGGATGCTGCCTGGTGTGCTCCCTGCCAGCTCTCATGTTTAAAGGCTTTGTGGAGCCCAGAAAAGGTGATGTGCAAGGCTTCTGGATGCCACCCCTTTCCACTGCTGAGCAGGTGGGCTAATTAAACAGGCTGTACTGTTAAATGGTACTGAACTTGCACAATCTGGAGCAGCGTGACGGACACCCAGCAGGGCCCAACACATCACAAAATTGCGTTTGCTTTTCCACTTCTGCCTGGAGAGAGCACCCTCAAGGAGCATCCCCTGCTGCCACCCGCCAGCAGAGACTGAGGGCCAGCACAAGAGCAGCTCCTGCCACCAGCACTGCTTTGGCTCACTGCTTCTTACGGCAGGTGGGGATGGAGATTTGGGAACATTTACAGTTTCAGGGGGATAATTTGAACTCTTAGCAAGGTCTGACTTGAGGAAAGCTGTGGTCGGCATGCCCAAGGATTAAGCCATTCAGGATAAGCATGGGCACACAAAAGACCAAAGCATCCCACACCAGTAACCATGCCAGAGCCCCTCATCCCACACCTCCCCACAGCCAGGCAAGGGCTTGTTCATTGCTTTGCATCTGCTCGGAGGTCATGCTGACTGAAGCTCTAACATCATTGGGAAGGAAGTCAACAAGAACACAGAGGAAGAAGAGGAAATTCCCGTAAACACCACTGGCTGCTGCTGCTAAAAATAAATGGGAAGGGTGCTGGTTCCTGATTTAGTATTCCTTCCTGCAACTTCCCATCCGCCGGGCTCCTGCCTGCACTGTGAGAGCGGCTCCCTGGGATGGACAGCTTTCCGCAGCAGCTGTTCCCAGACAGCAGCCAGCTGACATTGCACAGCATGTAGATGGATATTTTTAAAGTTATTTGCTTTCTCCTGTCCATGCACACTAGTTAAGATAACACGGGGGAGCACTGCCGAGAGATCTCACATCTAAGCACAGAGCAAGGTCGTGATGCTCTTTCCCCCTCACCCATTATGGGTATCTTAGCTGCCTCCACTGGGCAGAGACTTTTTTCCCTGCACGAGGAGCAGGCAGCTTGGCTCCCAAGCATGTGATGGAGAACAGAAGCAGCACTGCTGGAGCTGGGCATCCCACAGCAGTACCGGTTTTCCCCCAGCTCATGGAAGGGAAGCCGCGCGCTTGCTGGGTGAGGGTGAGCAGCGGATAGCAGCCCTGGTACTCAACCCAAAGGCAGGTGACCCAGGTTATCACACAATGGTTCTCTAAAAACTGGTTTTCAAAGGCATTTTTCATGGGCTGTTGCCTCCCTGGGGTAGTAACTCAAAATCCAGAGTTGACAAGGATATGGCATTCATCATGCTGTTCCCTTGGCTGCAGCCCTGCTGACCGGGGAAAGGGATACATTCCTCTTCCAGAAGCTGACGAGAAGCTGACTACTCATAGCTCAGGCTTCCAACGCTTCTCACTGCTCCATGCCAAGCCTGGGAAGCAACCGCAGGAGATACACCAGCATCACTGAGGGGTTCAGCATCCATGGCTGGTGTGGGGCAGCACTGGCAGGAGACAATACTTCTTGCCCATGTCCCAGCCACTGAGGTCTCAGCACAACCCAGCTGCTTCAGTGCTTATTTGGCCGAGCACACCTACTAAATCTGCTTGCATTTATACTGGGGACAAGCCCAGCAGCTGCTGCAGGGCTCTGAGTGGCCAGAGGCAGTTCTTGCAGGAACCCAGGATTAAGCGATGCCAAGGCCACAGGGGGGTTTCTGCTCTATTTATGGAATTCATCTTACTCCATGCAGGTGCCCATCCTCCCTGCTACATCCAGCCCCTGGCCAAAGGCAGCTGCCCAAAGGTGCTGCATGCAGCCAGGATCCTAAGCCCCACAGCACAGGCATGTGCTGGGGAGACAAGGGGCTGCAGCTGCAGACAGCCCATTTGCCTGAGACAGCTCCTGAAACTCGTTGGAATGGGATCACACAAGTCTTTTGCTTGCAGTTACCTTCCTGTGTATTTCAGATTTCCTTCTCCTGCCATCTTCATTTTTGTGTGTTTTTAGAAAGCAGTTACAACTGAAATAAACATGGATGAAACTTGTGGTTTACAAAAGACTATTCACACCATAGCAAGGATATCCCACAGCTCTCTGGGTTTCCCACATAAAAGATTTCCCCAAATTTTCACCCTTGGTTTGCTTATAATGGGCATATCATCCCTCATTTTTCCTCTGTTTAGGAAAAAACACAGAAATGTGAAATCTCTGCATTTGCTGAGCACCTTCCCTCCCAGGCAGGGAGAGCTCCTCCTCACCCTCAGGCTTCTCCTGGGAAGGTCCCAAATGGATGTGCTACTTCAAAAAAGTGCAGCAGCACTGGGAGGGCAGAGACTCCCCTACTGCCCTTGCGCTGTGGAGAAAAAAAGCCAGCTTTTCCCCCACTTTATTATTTCCTTGAGAATTGCCCTTTGTTGTATGCACGGGGTGAGTCTATTTACACAATTTCTGACCATTTAAATGCCCTTTCTCACATGACACTCACTGGTGTTCTAGTCCAGCAGGGGCTGGTCCAGCCCTGCCTCTGCTCTGCTCCCAGCCAGCCTCATGATTTCAGGGCATCCTTTTTTTTGGCCATGAAGATCTTCTGTAGGGATGCATTAAGGCAGAAGGAAGGTAAGAAAAAGGCTGATATACCAGTGCATTCTCCAACATGCAATCCCAGAACAGTGCTGCTTTCTCCCAGCCCTAGCCCCACACCTCTCTTTCGGTGCAGAGGCAGGAAGAAGACTAATTGTTGATAGTATTGCCAAGAAACCCAACATGTACAAAATCATTGTGCTGTTTTTAGCATCTTCCATCCAGGAATCTCACAAGCGTGTGACTGAGGAGGTATTTTTACCTTCCTCCCTCAGCATTCCAGGCAGGACAGCTGGTGCCTCCACAGTGTGAGCCAGTCACTGGTGGCTGCCGTGAGCTGGGATCAGCAGCTGGGCCCGCTGCCAGGATTGCCAGCTTCCAGCTCCCAACAGCCCAGGACCCCACGGCTGAACCAACCACCCCATTCCCCCATGGGGTTTAGTCTTGGGGGTCAGAGCCACGGCAGCGTGCTTGAAATCCTCCCCCAGTGCTTCTGTAAACAACAGCAGAGAGGATTAGGAGGGACAGCAAATGTGGATTAAGGACAAAAATAGTGCAAAATCATGTGGGGTTTTTTTTCAGATAAACAATATGTGAAGGCTGGCTACAGCTCCCCTGCTGTGCAGAGCCCTTTCCCATGCATGTCCAAGCTTCCATACCCAGAGCTGGACTCTTGTGGATCCATCCAGATGCACAGCTGGACAGTAAAAGAGCAAATGAGAAGCAGGGGGTTGAACCTCAGCCTGCACCCAGCACTCCAAACCGAGCCTCCCTGTCCCCATGCTGCTGCTCTCAGTGTGACAGAGAAAGCCATGCATTACAAGGGTCCTTGCAGCACTAATCCCTCACAGACAAGTCGGAATAGTGTGACCAGCAGGACCAGAGCAATGATCATCCCCCTGTACTACAAATTCATGAGGCTGCACTTTGAGTCCTCTGTCCAGTTCTGGGCCTCCCATTTTAAAAAGGATATTGAGGTGCTGGAGTGTGTCCAGCAAAGGGCAACAAGGTTCTGAAAGGCTTAGAAAACATATCTTGTGAGGAATGGCTGAGGGACCTGGGCTTATTTAGTCTTGAGAAGAGGATGCTGAAAGGAGCTTGCAGTCAGGTGAGGGCCAGTCTCTTTTACTGGGCCTGCAGTCAGAGGACCCAAGGAAATGGCCTTAAGATGAGACAGAGAAGATTCAGATTAGATATTAGAAAAAACTTTTTCAGTGTTAGAGTGGTCAGGCATTGGAATAGGCTGCCCAGGGAAGTGATGGAGTCACCATCCCTGAACGTGTTCAAGAGGTGTCTGGATCTGGCTCTGGGAGGTTGGGGTTTAGGGTTTACAGTGGCAGCGCTGGGTGGGCGGTTGGACTGGATGGTCTTAAAGGTCTCTTCCAACCTTGATGATGATTCTGTGACTCTATGAAAGTCCCCCTGCACACCTATTCCTTGGTAGGTACTGCCTGGCCTGGGTTGGCCATTAGTCTATTCAGACTGATTCGTGGGGCAACAAAGAGATGGAACTGATTGGCTTTCTTAAGAGGCATCAGTATAAAGCCCAGGTCTGTGAAAAACCCTAGGGTTTCTATCAGCCCAAACTCTGACAAAGTAATGATCCTGAGGAAAAGGATGCAACCTCCTGACTCTCCTCTGGACAAAGCCAAATGCCAGCAAGTCTGTGGCAGGAAGGATGATACTTGGTGCAAAGGTGACAACATATTTTGCTGGAGAACAAGGACCTTTTCAACCTTTGGGATATATTAATAAGGATGTCTCTATTTTTAAGACATCAGTGAGAGCCACTCAAAGCACTCAGCTTGAACCAGCAGGGAGTTAATATCCCTGACAGAAATCCCTCCTCTGGGAAATCAGCCCTCAATGAAAACCCAGCATGCTATCCTTTCACGGCACGCAGCAAATCGGCTCAGCACGCTGAAAACCGAGGCGTGTGCCCGTCCTGCGGCGCTCCTGCGGGGCTGGAGCACAGCTGACACCGCGGCCGGGATGCTGCCGGCTGCACCTTCGGGTCCCGCTGCACCGCAGGGACGCAACAGCCGTGCCCGGGGACGGGGCGCTCTGCAGGGGCCTGAACCTGCGGTGATTGCTCCCTGTCTCTGGCAGCTGCTGCTCCAGGACGCTGGGAGATGTGGCAGGAAGGGCAGGCGCCAGCCCGCAGATCCCGGATTAGGTCAGTGGAGTTGTAACATCTGGCCGTGTAGCTGCCTTTCTTGGGAATTAGGCACAGGCGCCACGGAGACACTGTGACGTAAATACCCTGATATGCAGCTTGTGGGGGTCTGAACATCTGTGCTCTCCCTGTAGCCAAGGGGATCGGGGGCTGCTCCAAAAAAGAGGGAGACCACATTCGACTATCCCATGGACCTGTCCCAGCCACGGCCCCAGGCTCCCCGGAGCGCATTGCCCTCTCCCGGGCCGGCTGCTGGGTCGGTCACCTGCGAGCCATTGCAGCAGCATGGGAGGAATTGCAAACATGAGCAAACATTCCCGGGAAACTGGGAGAAACTGCCAGTAAGGAAGGATAATCCAAAGGAGCTACATAGGAGATCAGGAAACCCAGCTTAGTCATGGGACAAGGTCATGGCCAGGGGGCACACCAGCTGCTGAGGGGCATTCCCATTCACCGTGCAAAACCAGGGCCAACTTTTTACATCCCATATATAAACACACAGTGTCTCTATGTAAACTCATATAAATAAAGACATACAGGACATTGCTCTTGATTAGCACCTTAAGGAGAATCACATATCCTCATTTCTCAGTTGTGAGATACCTTTATAAAGCAATTAGGTTTTCTGTGTGTTTTTTGTTAGTTTTTTTTCACTGCAGAGCAGCAGCAAGTAACACTGTCAGGTGATCTTTTCTTGATATTTTGCAATGCTCTTGACAGCCTGGGCTGCTCCATGTGGATTTCAGACCAGTTTAGTTCAGGGTTTTGTCTTTGCCACTCCCATTGGAGCTACCTGGAGGACACAGAATAAGTCAGGGGGGAAAGAGATCATGATGGGTTTCCATTTCAAGCCCCTGCTCAAAGCTCAGAGCAGGGTACTTGGGATGCTGTATCCAACTGGGCTATAAAACGTCCAGGGATGGACCCCTCCCAGCCTCCTGGGCACCTGCACAGCCACCGTGGGGCCTCCCTGAACTCCCTGCAGTTCATTGGCATCCATCAGGAACCAGGGGGAATGTGGTATCCACATGTGGTCTGAGAAGTGCCAAGTAGATGAAGAGAACACTTTCCCTCGAGGTACGGGCTGTGCCTCTGCCCATAGGGGTGGGAGGTGCTGCTCTCCAACGCTGCCAGGGCACCCTGGGGGCTCATGCTCAGCTCCTGTCCCACCACCCCCAGGAGTTTCCCACAGCACTGCTCCCTGGCCAGTCCCTCCCCAGTTTTGCTCTCAGGAGTTAGTCCTTCCCCCTTGCAGCAAGTAGGAAGGAACAGGTGTTAAGCTTTGCCTTTTCTGGTCACGAAAATCCAATTTTTAAGTAAATGAGACCATCTTTTTCTTTGCATGCTTTCTCCATGCAACCACATTTCTTTAGCTTCCTGTGGCTGGGGATTGTCCTTGTAGATGAAAGACAGGAAGACATTTAAACCTGGAATTTAGGAAGAAAAATGATTAGAGCAGATTTTAAAAGGAAAAGTTTGAGGCAAGTGGAAAAGAGCAGTATGAATCACATAGCAGAAATACAACCACAACAAGAGCAGAAGGTGAAATAGAAAGTGGAAGCAGGTCTATTGGCAATGCCTGTAGGGATCCTCACTACTTACTTACTTTGTGACTTCATGAGCTGGCCTCCTCACCCAGATCAAATGAAATCCCCTGGGCTTCCAGGCATCTATTGTTGACCATCTGTCTTAATGGACAGAAATATTTTAGTATCTCCTAAATCAGTGTCATGAGTGTCTCTTCCACAATTTCCAGGAATTGCTGGGCTGCATTTACTGTCTGCACAGTTACAGATATAGTCTTTTGTTGTACTACAATCTTGTGATCTGACATAATTTTCTGGCTGCTTCTTCCTCCATAGCAGACTCACTTAATTTGTTAGCTCCTCTGTGTTTAAGACAATGTATAACCTTACCTCCAGTCCTCAAGATTATCCATTAATAAGAAGAGCTTGACAGTAGAGACTGAGTATGCTTCAGAAGAACACAGATAGACGGTGAATGTGGCACAGAGAAGAAATTACTGGTATTCTCTTTGATTCATTAGAAATCATCCCATTAAACCACTCTGTCTGGACTCTGGGCCCTTTGCCTGTATCCTCCTATGCCAGGAGTGTCATAATTTTAGGCTTCTTCAAGGAGCTCCCATTTAAAAATTAGCTCTAGCCTTCTACCCTTAGAGATAAATCACAAGTGTCTTTCCCCCTCTCACCAGTCTGAGATTGAGCAATGTGGTGGATGAAGCACACAGAAACAAACAATGCAGCGGGTCAGTAGGTCTGCAGAAGGTTTTTGGGAAGCTGATGTTCAAAGATGCCTGAGTTATCAGCTGTGGACTATTTACCAGTTTGTGGTCCCAAGGATTGCGATAAAGCCACCATATCTCAGGCCTAACCACTGTGATGTCAGAGGGGTACCAGGATATTTCAAGTTACAGCTCGAATTCCCATTTAGAAGTGGGGTTTTTCGGCACACTAAGGCCCACAGAAGACTTCAGGAGGATGCTGAGATTTAGCAGTGGGAGTCAGAAAGAACAGCAGCAAAACCCTTTAAACAAGAAACTTGATGCATCATTAAAGGCAGTAGGAACAAGACACGTGGAATCATGCTTTAAAAAGTCATCCAGGATGGATACCCTGCTTGTGATCTGGTGTGTCCCAAACATACAGGACTACAGCTCTGCTGCATCCCATCTCAGCTTCAGGACACCTCTCCCTGCAAAAGTCAGGCTAGTGCCAGTCTCAGGACAGCTGAGCAGTCCTGTGCCCAACAGCTGGAAAAAGAAAGTGGAGAGCTGGGACACACGAGGAGCAGCCGTGAACAGGAGCACATAAGGGCTGAAAGTTCAGCAGTCAGTTCCCAAGTGACTTTCTCTCATTATCCCCGTGCTCACTGGAGCAACAAAATCCACAGTATAAGGAGCTGTTGCAGGCACCGTGAGAAGAGGAGAGATGAGGTAATGGCAGGGGGGGACAATGGAGAGGCGAAGAGCAGGATGGGTGGGGAGGAGGCAGTTCTGTGGGGTCTTTTTCTACAGACACATCAATCACTGTAGGAGCAGAAGAGGCCAGGGCTGGACGATCAGGGCATGGACATGGGGAAGGCAAGCAGGAGACCAGGGAAACAAGAGCAAGATGATGAGGAGAAAAGTCCTGCAGGCCACTAAGCTGCTCTACAAGGAAATGCTGGAAATGGGAAAGTGGAGATGTTTTTCTCAATTGCCTATTTGAGAAGTCATTAAAATGCACACCTGTGCACATCCTTGTATTTAGGGAAAGCTTTTTTTTTCTCTGCCTTTCCCAAACCTACTAAAGCCATCATGTAGGAAAAGCATTTGTCAGGACACATGGAGGCATTCCTGCGTGCCCTTGCGCACAACACTGATCGACTTCTGGTTATAATCAGTGAAAACCATTTGACCAATCAGGAAAAAACACATTCTCTAAACAGGAACTATAGCATTAAAGTCAAGACACTGTGCTTCCGCAGACTTTCCTTGGGAGGCACTGGCAAGGTGCTCCCAAGAAAGGCAGACGCTGTAAACAGAGCCTCTTGCTCCAAAAGAAGGAAAAATAAACCCTTCATGAAATCCTAAATTGAATTCATCAGGCAGAGGATGTTGCCACCTGCTGCTTAAATGGGGGCAGTCATCAGTTCCCTGTGGTTTGACTCATTCCTGGGATTTCAACTTCCGTGCCCAGTAAGTCTGGTTGGGGGAAGTACTGCATGTTTCAGGGACTAACAGATGATTTTTTTTTGTGCTCATAACTCAGGTGCCAGCAATTCCTCTTCCACTGTACTGCTGGCAAACACAACAGACCATGAAACACTCCCTTCTCTGCAGTTTCTTCACTGTAATCAGGTTGGCACATCAGGTAGGCTACCACAGCAAGCAAACGTCACCTGAAAAGCCTTCAGAGGAGCACAGCTGTGTACTCAGCTGCCACTTCTTCCCTGGTGCCTCTTCGCATGAGGTGCAAACTTTCGACGCTAGCCAAATCTGGGGCACCTAAAAGCAAGTTAAAGACAGAAGGAACTTTAAAATTTTTTTCTTGAAGAACTATAAAATGTGCGTAGC
Source organism: Ptilonorhynchus violaceus (assembly GCA_013397565.1). Taxonomy (NCBI): domain Eukaryota; kingdom Metazoa; phylum Chordata; class Aves; order Passeriformes; family Ptilonorhynchidae; genus Ptilonorhynchus; species Ptilonorhynchus violaceus. Next base: position 1,760,536 of record VZRJ01000884.1, read on the forward strand.
CTAAACACACTAGGAACAGGTGTGGAACCGCTGCCCTTATTTGCAATTCAAAGAATTAGGTTGTAGCAGTGAGGATTAGAGCATACGCTCTTTGTGCAGGATTAAATAAAAAGGCTGATGTTTCTGCAAGACAGTAACTTGGCAGATGACGAGAAATTAAGTAAAATGAGCCCGGGTTGGTCTGCAGTCAGAGCTGATGAAACAGCAGCATTGGATTGCTATTCCCCCTGGTGAAATGCCTCTGGGGAAACATCTATTAAACACAACCATCTGGAAGAGAGCCTCAGCTGCAGATGCAGTCAGGATACTGGGGACAGAGCTGAGCAGACAGACCTGTGGCTATGGCCAGGAAGGTACAGCGCATAGCGACTATGCTACATCCATCTGTGGGGACAGAAGAGAAACCCCACCAGGGTCCAGTGCACAGGAATGGACATTCAAACCCTTGGGAACCACACTGATTTAATGTGAATTTACTTTCTGTAAGGTTTCCAGAGATGATGAAATCACTCTGCTACTTTCTTATTTTCCTGGTTGCATTTGTGGGGCTTCAATCAGTTCCATGCAGGGCCTAAAATCACCAACACAGCAGCAGAAAGGGAAGGGAGCTCATGCCATGCCAGGTGGCAGGACACTCAATCACTGAAGCTGGCCAAACCAGCTTCATCCACTTTGCCAAGACCCATTGCCATGCCTACATCCCCCGCAAGAAAAAGGAAAATTTTGCTTCTCTGGGGAGACACAAAACTGTGTTTCCAGGGGGAAAACTGAAGAAAATTACAATTTTAGGTGACTATCCAAAGTTCTCACAGGCCTTTACCAGCCATATGAAAGCCCAACTGCTGTCAACACAGTTCTCAGGCTTGGCACATACAAAGTAAAACCTTCCTCTTTGCCTGGAACCATAGAAGATCATCTAGTTCCATCCCCTGTGCCACAGGGAGGGAGACCTTCCGCTAAACCAGGTTGCTCAGGACACCATCCAACCTGGCCTCGAAGACTTCTAGGGATGGGGCACCCACCACTTCTCTGGGCAATCTGTGCCACTGCCTCACGACCCTCACAGTAAAGGATTTCTTCCCAATACTTAATCTAAACCTACCGTCTGTCAGTTTAAAACCATTATTCCCCCTTGTCCTGTTACTCCATGCCCTTGTAAAAAGTTCATCTCCACCTCTCTTTAAGCACTGAAAGGCTGCTCTAAGGTCTTCCTTGAGTCTTCTCCAGGCTGAACATCCCCAGTTCTCTGAGCCTGTCTTCATAGGAGACATCCTTCCCTCTAATCATCTTGGCGGCCTCCTCTGGACTTGCTCCAACAGGTCAATGTCCTACCTGTGCTGGGGACCCCAGAGCTGGATGCAGCACTGCAGGTGGGGTCTCACTAGAATGGAGCAGAGGGGCAGGATCACCTCTCTTGCCCTGCTGGTCACGCTGCTTTGGATGCAGCCCAGGACACGTTTGGCTTTCTGGGCTGTGAGTGCACACTGCTGGGTCATATCCAGCCTCTCATGCACCAGCACCCCCAAATCCTTCTCCTTAGGGCTGCTCCTCTGCCCAGCCTGTATTCGTGCTTGGGACATGCACGTGCAGGACCTTGGATGAGTCAAGTCTTAGGAGAAGTGATTCAGCAGCTCCCAAAGGAGAGAAAGAAATTATTCTGAAGGTTACCAAAAGAGAAAGTTTTGAGAGCAGAAAAGGAATTCCTCTTGCCTCTCCGTAATCTTGCTACAATACAAAAATCTGGTCATTGTGACATGACTGCTTTTTCCATTTCCTTTCATTGTTAAGATTATTGCTGGCAGACCAAGGGCAGGGGGCATCAGAGGAGCCAGAGGAATTACATTCCCTTAGTAAAGCAAAAGCACAAGTTTTATCTTGACCTATGTGGTCCAGCTGTCCCAGGGCAAGCTGAAATATGATCATCTTCATTAAAAAACTGCTCTGTCTGCACAAAGCAAGCATCTTGGCTGCCTCAGAGACCTCTCCAGATGACAGTGCAGAGGTGATATATTACAGAAGGAGAACCAGAGCTGCTTTTTCAATCGTGAGGGGAATGGATAAAAATTTTGACTTGTTTTCCTGTCAGTCAGCAGTTTCTTCTCATGATACTGTTCAAAAATCTGTTCCAGTAGTCACCCACTTGTAATAGCACAAGAAAACAGGGTGCAGCATGCAGGGATTATTTGCAGCTGCAGCCTCTGCAGCAGCACTGCCTGCCACCCCAGCCCTCTTGCAGGTCCCCCAGTGCTGCTGCAGAGTGCCCATCCATAGTTTCACGCCCTCCTGCATCCCCTCCTGCCCATGCCGGGATGCCCCAGGCAGCTGTGGATTCCCGATGAACGGATCAAACTCTCCAGTCTCACAGCTATATATCCTGACCACAGGAAGGGAAGGCCTTCTGTTCACTCTGCTTCCTCACTGCTGCCCGGCCAATAACCTCCATCAACAAGCCAAGAAGATGGGAACAGTGCTTTTTTCCAGCATCAGCAGGTGTTTAGATCTGGGTGCGGGGGAGGAATCCCATTCGCACCCCCTGAAGACAACCTCTGCCATTTTTACCAGGATATAGCACACACTTCTAACGATGAACATTTATGATGAGTTAGAAGCAAGGGAAGCTGCCAAGAGGAACAGCTGAGTAGTTCCTGGGAGAAGTAACCATGTGGCAACAGGAAGACAGGGGTGGGCAAACCCACAGCATGGGGCAAAGCTCCAGAAGTGGTCCGTTCCCGGAGGTGCTGGTATGGGCACAGCCCATTTTCAGGAAGAGCAGCACAGCAGGTATTGGTGGCAGAGGCAGGCTATCCTGATGGCTGGCCACCAAACTCACCAGCCACCCAGCACAACAGGACACAAGAAAATGTGGGATGAGGCAGGTGTGGGTTGTGGAGAAGAGAGTAACTGTCTTTGCTGAGCCTTAAACAGCGTAAGGTCAGGAATCAGAGATGTTGGCAGTGGAGAAATGTCAGCTGCATTTAAGAGAGGCTTGTAAACATTAAGCATTGGAAATTCAAGAACTGTTTGCAAAAGCAGCCTCATCAGGCAGTCTGCAGGGAAAAGTATATCCTTACCTTGGGCAGCAAGACAGCCTGCCCTCACCACCCACAGACAAATCAGCCTGACAGTCCCGCACAAATAGGAATATGAACCCTTAATGTATTGGTTTGCACAAGTTCAGCTACACTTTCTGCTAATGAGCAAAGCATGAACCAGTGATCCAGCCCAATTCTTGACTTCCATACGGACTTATTTGTATTGAAACTTTTAAAAGCATTATTTTAAGCCATTTATATTTAAATCAGATAGAGGGGTTTCTTGAATCAATGAAGACAAAAGCAACTCTCAAACAGTTAAGAACCTGTGTTATGCTCACTCTGGAAATTATGAAGGGGAAATGTAGATTTGCCTCATTCCCTGGGGGGCCAAACTGAGGAGTTGTTTGGTTTTGGCAGTCTGACCACAAGAGTACTTTGGTGACACAGCGTCACCTGAACCAAAGAGGTCCAACACGGGGCCTTTCAAGGAGTCAGGGCATCAGCAAGACACCGCCTGGCAAACGGGAAAATTGCAGTGAAAACCAAAAGAACATCACTCCTTCAAGACTTTGTATTTCATGCTGGAAGCAGCAATATCAGCATCCAGACACTCAGGATGCTGAACCTCAATTGTGGTCAGCCAGATAAGCTACCCAATATGGGAACGTATTTTACATGAGAAAAAAATCCCAAGTTTTACATGAGAAAAAAATCCCAAGTTTTTAGTCTTTACTCACTTTTTCATACATAAAACCATGGATGCCTTTTCATACCTATCTCTCCGTATATAAAGTAAATATACCTACACCCCCATACTTGAGCAGTGCCATACTTGGCAGGACCAGGATTATTTTCTCTCCCTCACTACCTCTTTCACAGAACACACACTAAGCAGAATAAAGATCTTAATTCTCAAACAAGAGCAGCAAAATTTCCAGCCCCGCCAATGCATAGAGCCCAGATTTTGTTATTGTAGCAACTCCTGCTCCTTAACACCTCTTGTTTTGTGCCTCTGCAGAGCAGGTGATGTTTCCCTGCACACGGTAAAGAAAACAGGAGACAAGTGTAGTACTATCCAGTGACACCTGGATGCAACAGGTTTCTGGCTGATCAGCACACACACCACAAAACCTCTGCCGCATGTTCCTTAAATTGTGACACTAATATAGGGAAATTTAAGTACCCAAATATTAGCAAGTAAAACAAGTTTTGGCTTTGAAGAAATAACACATTTAAATTATAATATATTCAGTGGGGAAAAAAACCCACCCCAAATCTGGGCTATATCATAGTACCTCTTTAGCTTATAGACTTTGTACTGGCTACACAGCTACTGTATTGCACAGGTTCACACATCATTCTCAATTTTATTTTTTTAATAAAAAAACCCTTTTGCAGCCCAAACTTACCATAAAAAGCCAAAGCATTTAAGAAACAAGTTAAGAGGTGACAGAAGTCTTCCCCAAAACGACAATCCTCCATTTCAGAAGAAAACTCCAAACACAAGCTATGAATTTTCATTCAAATACAAATGCATTGTAAGAGCATACCAGAAAAGAAATTCAGAATCTGCAGCTTCTGTCCTAGATGGTAACTGTTCCCTGGTTATTACATTAATTTGTTGAATTAAACAAACTTGAGGGGCAGATGCAAGCAGTGTAAATCCTCTGCCACGTATTACAGATGAGATTTTGCAATTCTATTTACTTGCAAGGGAAAGCGATATCCACTTACTGATCCTCAGTGTCTTCTCTGATAAAGAGATAAGCAGGATATTTGGAATGAGTTATAAGGAGGCCTTTATGCAGACTACTGAAAATGCCTTAATTTCTTTGAGAAGCTAGCCGAATAAATCATATTTCTGTAAGCATAACTCATGTAAAAGAAAAATGAGAAGAAAGGGTGATAGCAGGGATAATACAGGGGACACCTGCAAAAAATGAGATATTCTTCATTATTCCATAGGCAAACAGATGTAAGAAATCCCCACCAATTTTTAACAGCTTATAAATGTGTTGTTTCACACTCACCTCCGAAGATTCTCATAAAAGCCTGCACAAGGCAATAAGGAGAGTGGAAAAGCAGGACTGCCAAAAGGGGAGCTGGTGGGACACAGCACAGGGTGTGCAGGCACTTGGTGCCCTCTCCTGGGCACGACAGACAGTTCCTTGTTTAGCCAATTCAGAGCACAGCCATGGAAACTGGGTTTTCTACACTTTAAACTCATTCCTCAGATGAATCAAAGAGGATCAACAGGTCAATCAAACATTTCCCAGAGAAGTACTCAGCTGTTTAACTCCATTAAAATTCCTGACACAGCAGCATGTTACATCACAACATTGTTTATTATGTAACTTTTTACAATACAAACAAAAATACAGAAATGCAGTATATGAATACAGCTAAATGCAAAATGGTGATGTTTTTCTCGAGGCCATATTCCCATTTCTAGTAAAATAAAGAAAGACTGCACACAGGTAGAAACAGGTTGGTAGTTAACTCCACAATTTTGCCTAGAAATGACCTATAAATGCATTTTCCTGCTACTTACCATAAAATGTAAAAAGGGAGTTAAAGGAAAATTTTACTCACTGGTTCCTACCATATGAAAGAAGCTATATTCTATTTAGGAGGGCCAATATATGGAAAAATATCTAAATTAAATGTTATTACAAAAAATGAAGCAGTAATGAGATCCTTCTGGCTAAAGAAGTTACTAAATGAGAATAGCATATATTTAAAGAATCCAAAACATAAAAGGGTTGTTATAAAAAGCTTAGGTGCACTGTAAGCTTACAACTTTTGTTTTTCCATGTGTCCTTTTAAACAATGGAAGTGTCAAAAATAGGGTCAACTGTGTTAGACTAAATTACATTATTGTATATGCTGCACTGAATGGAATTCTTGTATTATAATAATAGAGAAGCATTGTTTGCATCATATTATGGCAATTTATCCTCACTAAAAACCGTCTAGAGTCCTGCATTTTTTGATATCCTGTAAACTGTCAAACCACCAGAACATGATTGTACAACAGTAAAATGTTTTCTTTTGCATTAAAATGACACCTGTTTTAAAAAAAAGAATGAAAAAGGTACTTAGAGCTGTTATTTTTCCAAGTACACAACACCCTAGACAATTCAAGGCATCTCATTCTCCATCAAAATTAACAAAAAATTTGTCATGCTGTTAAATCCATTACTATGGATACAACTGGTGCAAAATTGGTCAAACGGATCCAACAAACACTGATGTCCAGGCTGGCATATTGGCAACTAATACATAACTGGTGGTCAAAATGATGCATTTAAAATATCTTCCCTTTCTTCTTATTCTTTTCCAAGGTTCTAAAATGACATTAAAAAAAAGTTTGTTAAATAATGCATACATGTTGTGATTTCTTTTTTAATTACTAATACACAGCTTCTAAAATAGGCATTTTATAAAGCTTTATAGGTTGCAACACAACGGATGAAACTTATTATGTACACAGTATTTGCACTGTGTGAGTCAAGCAATGCAGTTATCACCAGATTTCCCCTCCCAAGGACCAGGGGAAGTAAACTTTTTAATTCTCAAAGCTTTAATTCTTCATCCCTCAGAAGTCTGATGCAATCTAGCTTTCAAATATGAACTTTTTTTTTTACACATATTTATGTGTGGATACAATATTTTTGCTGATGAAAATATGCTTTAGAAGCTAATAATCTTCCCAACATTGCTGAAATATGGTAGTTTTTAACTAAAAGCAGTTAAAGATTTTTCTTGGCTTTTAAGACCATTTCCATAGTGGTCAATGACCATGGATGGACCATTATTACCTCAGAAATTGCCTTTTAGTAGAAAGCTACAGAACTTTTACTGTGAACTGCAGGACAAGACTCCAATTTACCTGGAAGAATTCTGTTGTTCCAAAATACGCTGTTGAGCTTCCCAGTTTGCTTTCTCATCCTCAAACTGGCGACGCTTTTCCTCTAATTCTTTGTGTTGTGCCTCCAGATTCTTTTTCATTTGCTCATGGCGTCGCTGCAGCTGCAGAAAATTATGAACAGAGTCAGCAAGTGCAGAAAACACAGCAGCTTTTGGAACTGTAATAACAAACATCAGCAGCTTAACTTACTAATGCAAGAAAATGAAGTATTGTATTTTTAGTTCAGAGAAAGCAATTCAGATTAAAAACTCTAAGGTGATAGGTACTGCCAATAACAGAAACTAAAAGGTTATTAATCTCATAGCTTCATTTTACAGGTAATAGAAAATACCCCAAATGTCCAACTTACAAATAAGCTTTGTAAGCATCTACATTTGAAAAAGAAAAGGAAATTAAAAAATATGCTGGAAACTGATGCAAATGTTAATAAGCAAATTGCAGAGCATTTAAGCATCACTAATGAATAAAAGAGCACCATCTTCAACTTTCTGTGGGGGAAAAAACCTGAAACATTGATTTCATCCTGTAGTATTAACTATATTATGGATCCATTTGGAAAAAATTATTATTAATTGGATTAATTTATTCACTAATTGAATTATTATTATTATTATTATTAGTGAATTGTTTACATTCCAAAACAGTTTAAGAAGTCTCCCCTGCAAGTAGACGGGACAGACTGACAATCAAATGTGTTGTATGTGAGGATGGAAGCACTGTCAGGAAAAGTGATTCCTTTCGTATGGACAAAAATGTGTAACATTTTTTTTAATTGAGTAGGATGGTTTGGGTTGGAAGGGACCTTAAAGATCATCTAGTTCCAAGCCCCCTGCCAAGAGCAGCAACACCTTCCACTAAACCAGGTTACTTAGAGCCCCATCCAGCCTGGCCTTGAACACTTTCAGGGATGGGGCAACCAGAGCTTCCCTGGACAACCTGTTCCAGTGCCTCACCACACTCACAGTAAAGAACTTCCTCCTAATATCTAATCTAAACCTTCTCTCTCTTTCAGTTTAGAGCCATTCCCCCTTGTCCTGTCACTCCATACCCTCATAAAAAGTCCCTTTCCCTCTTTCTTATAGGCTCCCTTCAGGTACTAGAAGGCTGCAATTAGGTCACTCTGGAGCCTCCTCTTTTCCAGGCTAAGGAATTCCAATTGTCTCAGCCTTCACTCCTAAAAGAGTGAAGAGACACCCTCTGTCTTGGTGGCCTCCTCTGGACTCACTCCAAAAGGTCAATGTCCTTCCTGTGCTGAGGACCCCAGAGCTGGATGCAGCACTGCCGGTGGGGTCTCACCACAGCAGAGCAGAGGGACAGCATCAACTCCCTCGACCTGCTAACTACGCTTCAGAGGAAGTTAAATAGAACTTCCTCTTTCCTTACTCTCTTTCAAGACTTACATTTTACACAAACCCTTCAATACCTATTTGCTTTTACACATTTTTTTACATGGTCTGTACTCAGCACTGTCTATTGCTTACTTTTCTATATTTAGATAAATACAACAAAAGTTTACAAAGCCATGAATGGTGAAGAAAAAAGAAGAATGAATTGCATGAACATTTAAAAATTGGTATCACAGGATACACTCAGTCATGAGATAGTACATGAAAACCAGAAATATTTTTGTTTGTTTTTCCTAAAACAAGGAGACTGGAGGCCAGAAATACAAAAGGGTTCAAAAAGATCTGAGACAGAAATTGAGGAAGGATAAATCCTGTGACTACAAAAACCATGATCCAGATAAAACATCTAGGTTTAAAATCCTCAAATTGCTGACTGGTAAAACTTCCTATTTATATCTTTATCTATTCGGTTCTCAAAAAAAAAAAAAAATTTAGATTGATTTTTTTTCCTCTGATCCAGTGTGCCTTGGCTCCTTACAATGCCTATAGACTGACAAGCATTTTAACTACCCTTCCAAGTTTCCTCACTTTTCCTCAAATTTGGAGGCAAACTTTCTTTAGGAACTTTGACAGTTCTGAACTTCTCTGTTAGGCTTCTTGGGAGAAGCTGCTTTCTCAAAACTTAGAAAATTAGTTTTACTTAAACCTCATAATTATAAGTCCCTTAAAAAGATAAGTTTCAGAGCCCCTTGAAGCCTGTAAGAAACAGTTTCACTGTGAGGACTGCACCTGTAGATGACAGAAATTAAGAGTTAAATATCCATAAAATTTACTCAAATGATACCGGAACACAGATGAAAACATATCCTTGACTCCTTCTTAGTCTAGTAATTCTCATTTAGATGATTTCTCATAGGCATCATATCCAACTCCTGAAATGCTTTTTCAACATGCACAGCAAATTATCATTACTGCATTAACTTAGGTAAGGCATGAAAGTCTCAAGAACTTTTTAAATCACATGGAAGAACAGGCACAAAATATTCCAAAGAAAAGGAAAAAAAAGAGGGTAAGAAAGTTAAGGAGTATTTTAACATACTATGACTGTGAAAATAAAAATAGAGTGCATGTGAACATTAAGATTACATTTTAAGTCCAGACTTATACAATTTCAGCAAAGACAACAAGCTGAGAAAGAGTAACTATGTTGTCTTTATACATAAAAACCAACTATGGAATCAATTATGTTGCAAAGTTGTGACAAAAACTGCCATCTCTACACTTGTTCAGCCTCAAGCATATTGGTGTTTAAGACATTTTGGTTACCTCCGCTTCAGAGTCCTTCAGTTTCTGAACTTTTTCTTTGACTTTCATCTCAAACACCTGTTCCATTTCCATTTCCATTTTTTTCATTTTGGCTACATGCTCCCTCCTTTCCTCCTCCATCTGTGCCAACGGGCTCCTGCCATAAATCCAGAAAAAGCAGTTAGCTAGTAAGAACTTTTTTCCCTGTCTGTTACATTAGGGCATCTGGAAAAGGCAAGATAAAAATGCTGAAGCAGAAAGATAAATACATCGCTGTAGGCACTGCTAGCTTTAATTCAATTTGCGTTCTTATAATAATTTTTTAGATAAGGTTTACTCAAAAAGACATTTCATACAATATCTTTTACTCCCCCACAACTGATTTACATTACATTTAGGTTAACAGAAACTCTTGACTTTCTAACTGTAGAACCACCTGGTCATGGGAAGAGAGGAAATCAGTTACAACAACAAAAAGAAAATTAGCATCTTCCAAGTGATCTTCAGGCACCTTGTTCTTCCCCATTCAAATACATTAAAAAATTAATTGACATAACAGAAAAATTAAGAGCACTGCAGACTGAAGTCCCATTTTCTCTCTAAATCTTCACTGTTCCAAGTGAACCCAAGAGTAAGTTAACATTACAACTATGTTGAATGCTCTGGTCATAGTTTTGAACAGAGATCAGCTTCAAAAAAAAGGTTTGGGCAACCAAACATCAGTATTTCAAAGCGTTAGTTGGAAGATTTTCCTTTAGAAAGCTATTAATAAATGTAATGTATAAAAACAATGTATATTATTTTTAACTTTTCCATACACTTTATGGTATACATTCCCGGATTCTACTGAATTTTTAAAGCTGTATAAGCCTGCTATCCTGTTATGGTGATATGAGCTTTAAATAGCAAGTTTCACATTGAATATCTAATAAAAGAGGATGACAGTGATGGATTGCTACACAGAGTTTTGTAAGACTCTGTTGTTCCACAAAGAGCAATCAAAACAAATCACTGGCCTCTTGTTTCAGTTTTGAGTATCTATAGCTTAAAATGGCAAAGTTTTAAGTATTGTGTTGGTAAAAATGAAGAACTGAATATATTTAGAATCATTACAATTTATCAGCAGAGGACATCTAATGTAAGGTATGCAAAAGTCACTCACACCAGCAAATTGTAAAACAGAGGTGGCAAGCCTAAGCCCTATTAAAATTCAGATTTTTATTTCTATTTCTTAAAAAAAAAGAAAAATAAAAAAAGAACAGCAGCCCTCCAAAAGCCCTGTTCCGATTCAAATCACGCAGAAAAAGCATTCTAAAAGGAGAAAAGTATTGGCTAACTTTCAGTGATGACTGAAACATAATTAGCAATATCTATTTTGATTCAGAATTTGCCAATCATTCTGAAGGGAATGGAGGTTACATATCAAACACAGCTAAGATCTAGTTTGACCATTATTGGCTCATTTTATCCTACCTGCTCACCCATTTTCACTAACTAACCATACAGTGAAAGCAAGCAATGTCATATGAATTCAAGGCCACATTAACTTTTTTCTCAAACATCAGTATTTTAAAGTGAACAACTGGGGAGGCAAGGAGAAAGAAAATGGCATTTCCATGATAAGAAATAAAATTAAGCTTAATCTGAATTAATAGTTGCAAAGCTTGGACTTGTGAGTAAAATGCTGTATCGTATACAGAACTGAAACTGATCCTCAGTCTGATTTTTACTTTAGTCCTTCAAAAGGCCAACTGCTAGCAACCTTTTTCATGGAAAAATTAATAGTTAAACACAGGTGGAGTAAAATAATACACAAAAATAATAACAAAGTGGAAGAAGAGGTGAGTAGCAGTACTTGCGGAAGCTAAGCAGCTGTCAAAACAAGATTATTTTCTTTTAGAAGTGTAAAGTTCTCAAATGCATCTGCTCTTCAAAAATTAATCTACAAAGTAGAATAAATATTGAGGAATCATTGCTGCAGTTTTAACTTGAAAGGGGAGCAGAACTGCCCTTTGATTGGTAATTTAGTAATCCAGTGGGGATGTCATGCAAGATGTATGTGAGAAAGTGGTAAAAATCAAGTCTGCACAGAAAATTTGATAAACTGACAAATGAGCATTTACAGCTGAGAGCTTTACAACATATGTCACAACTGCTTTTGTTAGGTCCTAAGTGTGTGACATGGGTAAAAGCACATCACCTGTATTTCAAGGTAACATTACGCAAGGGACTAAAACAAAACAAACAAAAAAAAAACAGGAAAAAAAAAAAGGAGCTGAAGGGAAAAAACCACAAACCACCAAACAAAGACGTAAAACATTTAAATGATTTAAGAGGACACGCGCTAAAGCAGCCCTCTAAGTTATTCTGCAAAAATTAAAAATTATTCAAGATATGTGCAAAGTGGAACCTCTGCAAGCTGGTAATAAGATAAAATCATGGTCAGAAATTATCAAAGTTACTAAACCCCCAATTCAATGAAGAGCTGTAAATTTACAGGTAAGGATGAAAATTCTATTATATCTTTATAAGCATTCAATATAAAGATGACTGAGCTATGGATAGAAGCTGGGGGAATTCCACAATTTATGCACTTCTACTGTTTTTTGAAATTTGACCAAATTTGACTTGAGTCTTAGCCAAAAAGTTTCTAAAGAGGATTGATTTTTACAGAGAGAGTTATCACTGTAAGCATTTATAAATTCCTAAAATTTACATTAGCACAGCTTTAGAAAAAAAAACCAAACCAACTGCTAGGGGAAAAAACAATGCCAAGAGCGGGATAACAGGGAACTGTTTTAGATTTGAAACATTAAACAGTGAAATCCTTTTTGTGCTTATAGAATTTTTGTCTTAAATTTTTTGGAAAAATTTAAATGACCACTTACATGCCTTCAACTGTGTCAAATCTAAAAAACAAAAAATACAGAGGCTTAGCTTAGCATGCTTAAATAAAACCACAAAACCAAAAAGCATTAATTAAAAAAGTAAATTCAATATTAATAGATTCCTAAAGCTAATTATGTGCTCCCCCTAAAAGCAAATTTTTCATACTAAAAGGAAAAATTGTTAGTTAAAGCTTGTTATATTTATTTCAAATTCAGTTAGTTAATCACTACACCATGTCAATATTAACACAGGTTTGATGTGCAGATGCTTTCAGGAATAGTTCTCCTAGAATATCTATCGCTTTGAAGCGATTTTAAATATTTTAGCAACATGAACAACCGCTTGCTCTAAACAAGTTTTCGGAAACCAATGCCACCTGGAGGCTTATCTCCTCGTTTAGAATTTGTCAGCTAGCAGAGGACACTGTATTGAAAGCCCGGGAATGTTCTGGCGCTGCAGGAAGAGCACTTGGCTCCCACGGCCAGCAGAGGTCTCAGCGGCGGCTCGGCTGCAGCGTCACCTCCCCCGGGCACGGAGATGCATCGGCCAGCGTGCCTCGGCTCAGCGCATCACTAATGCCACGGGAGGCGAAAAACGGGCTGGAAACAAGCTCTGATCTCACCATCCTGTAGATGGGCTTGATGGCATTAGAGCCGTTTCACAGAATCCACTAAGAACAAAAGGAGCTGGAAGTGGTCCGGGCTTAGCAGTCAGAAGGAGCTGAGCATTGTGTATTTTGTTACCCTGTATGAACAGATCAGTAGATGGGTAAGGCCCATCTTTATGACATACAATATGAATTTCAATAATATTTTTACTTTTAAACTCACTGAAGATAGCAGCTTCATACAGTAAACCAAGAAGATTTCTCAAATTACAACTTTTAAATTTCAGAGCAAATGCCAATTTTCTTCATGTCACATAGTACACATGTGAAATCACAATTACCACACAGTTTAAAGAGACAAGTTATCTCCATAAGTGAAGACTACCCGTGACATTTCACTTTTTTAATAGCTGGGATGATACTAAAAATCTGAAAAAAAATCAGACTAAAACTAAAATACAAAAAAAGCTCCATAACCATGGAAAATACATGCTTTGGATTGCTCTTAGGTTAACAAGATACTTATGGAACAGTTGATTTCACAAATCTGAGGAGGCAAACCTGAGATAAAATTAGTAACTGGACAGAAAAAAAACTGCTTCAATTCATCTGCACAGTATTATTAAAACTTGTAGCACATACTTCTATTTGTTTTCACATTTGCATTTTTGTCCAAAGAAATATGTTAACAGCTGCATGAAAAACTAAGATCTACTAAGATCATAAAAATACAGCTGTTTTAAAGGTACAAAAGGTCAATCCAGTCTCCAACAGCTGCCAGCAGGAGATACTTTTGGAAAAGTACAAGCACCACTGCATGTATGTCTCCTCGTATTTCTGCCCTCCCAGTTTCCAAAACCCCAGCACTTAGAGGAGTTTCCAGAGCCAGGGGGTGTATCTCTGTTTAACCATATGCTTGTAATACCACCAGATAGCATCAGAGCACACTTCCATTCTGACACAGAGATACAGGATCTGTCTCCCATGAAAGAACCAGTATTGCCCCATTCTGAGACACAGACACTTCTTTCAAAATGCAAGCAGGCAAGTGTAAAATTCCTAAGGGGAAGCACAGATAAACTGTTAATATCTGTTCATTCCCCTCAGTTTCCAGGAGGCACATGGTTATTAGGAAAATTCCTTCTATGCTGCTTCAACTACACTAGATTAAAAAAACCAAAAACTACAAAAACACACCGAAGCCAAAAAAGCATGTTAAAGCTTAAAAAAAAATGCTGCAACTCAACAAATGGCTAAAGTAAAAATAGAAGAATAGCATCAGCTGCTTCAAAACCAGCATATGGATTCAAGAATTTATGTATTTACTTAATAAGCCACCCTATGGTCTGGGGAACAAACTCTTAGAAAATTTTCAAAATATTCCTTGTAAGTTTGCAATAGACTTTGCCATCTTTCAGATGGCTGAATCAAACTAACTGCAATAATTTACTCATTCTCTTGAAAAAAACAAAACCAAACCCTGATAGCAAAGAGCACCAGTTGTATTTATTCATTGCTAAACTGCAATAACTGCAGCATTCTGAGCAACAGATTTCTTATGGATAAAATAGTTCCAGAAGGCACATTCACCTGGAAATACTCCAGTGGGACAGCACAGTGATCCGAGATGGCAGGAAATGCAAAGTAAGCATGTTTAAGCATGCTTAAGAAAGCAAAGTAATTCCAGACCCTCTTAGTGTAGGTTCTAGCTCAAAAAGAAGTACCAGCAATGCTATCAGCAACTGACTGGGGCAGGAAGTGAATGAAGGTCACAAAATGTTTTGAAACCTACTCATAGATGCATTTTTGTCTAAAATAATATCTTATTGTGTCTGCAATATGGGAGTAAGAAAATATTTTTAAAAAACCACTGTGTTGTTAATTTTAAGACTGCAGAATAACCAGTCCTTACTTGGATGAGGTAACAGACTGAGTTTGTACATACAGACTAACACAAATCTAAGCAGGCACAAAACAAAAAATGGTGAAAGCGTTGTCACTAAAATTCAGATTTTTCAAAATTAAGGAAAACATATTAAGGCTGTTTGAAACATACACAGGAAATCCCCGTATCTAACAACACACACACAAAAATGTAAACAACTTCCTTTGATATCCTAAATGACAATGGAAAAAAGAAGTTTCACTTTTCAGTACAGTAATAGCAAATAATAGCACAGTAAAAAGCACAGTAACAGTAAGTTAGAAGTCCTGGAGGAAATGCAGAATTTTCTCTTCTGCACTACTGTTACTACATTTTCACCTGACATACTTGCTATGTGCACCCAGAAGCCTTGAGATACGAGTCAGGGATAATATGATGGCAAGAAACATGACAGTGAGAAGAAGTAACCCCAGTGTTAGCGACATACATATTTGAAAACCGGTATTTTTAAGACTTGACCTCACTACAAACTTTAGTTAAATTCACGTACACTTCTGAAGAGCTGATGTAACTGACATAAACTATTATATTTTTTGTCAGTGCTGAGCAGGGAAGTCTCATGTAGGCTCACACTAGATGAAACTAAATCATGTCCACTTACATCATTCCCTCACAGCCACTTTCAGAACATTTAGATAGTATAGAATAGACATTTCTTTAGTGAAAAGTGGCTTTGTAGCTGTCATATGGATGAAAATAGCAGATATTTCCATCTAAATTCAGGGATCTTTTTCAGGAAGAACAGCTGTAATTTCACATAGCCGAAAATAACTGTATCCTATATTTCGGTTGAGAAATTTGTACTTAAATATAGTACAAAAAATAAGAGCATCACTAATTACCGTTGATGCAGTTAATACACGCAGAGCAGGAAAAATACTTATCTTTGAGTATAGCTCTTCTCAAATAGCATTATACAATTCAGAATACAGTAGAGCCTACTTTTAAATCTTCCAATAACATCATCAGGTTGGCAAATAACTTCTTGTCAGAGGTAATTAAAATGACATTATCAGTTAAAAAAAAACCAGCAACAAGAGCCCCCAAACACTGCATTGCAAATCTCTTCTCACAAAAGATAATGATGTTGCAATAATTTCCTTGCCATGATAAGCAATCATGTAAGTAGCCAGAGCAGCATTTCAAAGATGACAGTAGCACGTCTGCATTTTCAGAGTTTCTAAACAAACATTAACCCTTTCTTCTCAAAAATATCCCTGACACAAAGTATTGGTCATTCATGCAAAAGAACCAGTAATCCCAAAAGTAACATATAAACCAAAACAGAAACACTAATGCACAAAAACTTCACAGTACCAGTGAAATAAAACTCAAAGAATAAACGTAAGGATTCTCTTCAGAATCTAACTAAAATCGATTTAACATGTTCAGTTAAACTAGTGTAAACCTGAGTGAAAGAGGAAAAAAAACCCCAAATCACAAGTAAACAAGAGGCATATAGTTTCAGACACAGCAAAGATACAACTGACTGGAGGCTATATACATACAAACCCACCACCACCTCTCCCCAAGAAACCCAAACCCAAAAATACCATCACACATTCATAAAACCAATCAACCAAAAAAGGAGAGTAAAAACCACTAAAGTGCAATACAACCTTAACAGGAACTTACTTTGTTAGCTGCCCTTTATTTTTGTTGTTGTCAACACCGTTGTATGTAACAGCTGCCAGTTTTCTGCTTCTGTAGTTCTCATAATGTACATTGTTAGTGACATCCTTCAGGTCCTGCATATGAGTTCTGTCAATAAGTGTAATTTATCAGCTTAGTGCATAAATACAAAATACTATTTGAAAAAATCAGTCCATGTTCATTTTGCAGATTGACTTGAAATAAATTACATCCCTCCGTTAATGTCCCATTCCCCACAACGTTGTCATTCTACCATGTAAACCAGAGCTGTCAAGACAGCAAAAGTCACAAAAATATCAGATTATTTTGCACCAAACTATCTAAAGCTTGCAATATTCCAAACACTAACTTACAGGACCAATCTTTGGAAAGTTTGAGTTCTGTGGATAAATTTGCAGATATCTGATAAACAGATAAGAAAACTGTATATTACTACTGCAGTAGGTGAGAAGAAGCACATCAGGCAAGCAACAACAAGCCAAAATTTCCTAGTTTCTATCTTTTAAGTCTACAAAAGCTAAATGTAAAGTTCAAAACTAAGCTACAAGCATTAGCTTCTTTTCACCATCTTCCATTGTCAGCCTGGAGAAAAGCAAAGCTTAGTAATCAAATTAACAGTTGTTACAGCAGATATCGCCTAGTGGACTGCTGGGAGCACAAGACTCAGTGCCTAACACAACAAAGCACCAGGCAGTCTTGCTTTAAATTAATTTTCAGTCTAAAGTTTTTGGAAAATGCCTACAACTAAGTACACATCAGCACTAACAGACAAACTGGGTTGTCTGTCACAATTTTCAAGAACAAATAACCACAAAAAATTCACTACCAACACCACTGCTTGCTAAATATGTGGCTAAACAAGATATCATAAAATGTAAGGTAACAGTTTACAGTTAAAAATGTGGGAATTAATATGAACTCAGTAACTCAAGTCCTTTTTTCTCCAATATATGACTTCTCAATCTCCCAGACATACCAGAAAACTTGATGTTACCTGTCAGTTACTTACCTTATCAACATGTTCCTCAGAATTGTGAAGTCACAGTGTTCACCATTTTCAACTACAAAAAGAAGCAAACTTTTGTTCAGATGTCAACCAAAATCCGTGCCTTACACAGAGGTAAGATGTCATCCATCTACATTCATTCCAAGAACAGATTACTTCCAGCCTTCCCTTACTCAAACAACATGTGTGTTAACAGAAGGAAAGCATTAACAATATAACTATATTAATGTGTCTTACTAGCAGAGTTCCTATGCTCCCCTAAGCCATACTGGCAAACTGTACTCTGAGTCAGTGCAGCAGAATAAGCTACCACAACAGAAACAGTTTTGCTAGTTTAACTAAGAGTTTTATCCTTTGGATGCCCCACTAGCACAGTTGTGTAAGGATCAGACACTAACTGAAGACTTCAGTCTAGATCCAGCTATATCCAAAAACCTTTAAAAGACAGACTTAATGCAACCTATGCCTCCCTGCCCTGCCAAATGAGTCGCAGAAGTCTTCATTTTAGTTTTAATGTGGATTTAGTTCTTTGTTAATGACACAAATATAAGTTGCATACTTAATTTGATGCACCTACCTACAGATTTAGAGAAAACTGGCAGCTGTCATTAGATGCCACCTATTCCACTGTGCCTATCATCCCACTAATATAGAAGAGGCTGATGCTGTGACTGGGCATTTCCCTGAGAGATAATGAAATGACACTGGAGAAAAATGCACACTCCAGAAGTCCCTGGTGTGCAGACAGAGAAGGCAACACACAAAGCTCTTAGCGCACACAAAAGAAAGGCACAAGGCAGGTTCCAATGTAACTCTGAAGTATGGGAAGGAGGGGAAAAAACCAGGATGAAGAAATTAAAATAGTCCAAGTAAATTCCGTGAATCCTACAGAAAAGTGCAGAACATTGCTGCTTTGTGTGCTCATCTTGTATCTGCACTCCCACATTATTTCATTCCATGGTTTTACACAGACTGGTAAATTCCGCTCAGACACTGCATGAAATCATACTCTTAAAAAAGCATCATCTCTGTCCTTAGCTGACAGACTGAAAGCCATGCCAAGAGGTTCCTTTTAGTTAGACTAGCTCCTCCCCTCCAAAAGTCATACAATTGTGAACATGAAACCTTTCAGAAATTTTTTTTAAAATAAAGAAAAGCAGCACCATTTTGTACATCTCCAAATGCCAACACAAGAGCCTTAAATAAAGCTTGATCCTCTCTGATGCAGCTGGTTTTTACTTTCTGCCAAACCTCATTTCCTGCCAGACATGCACTTCAAAGTGTTACAGCATTCCTCTTTAAACTATTGGTCCACACAGTGCTTGTTGGTTGAGGTTTTTTTGTCTGTTTTACACTGCATCCAATTTATAGTCCATTGCCCTTGGAAGGCAGAAATAGTGAGGAAGAAAAATATTCCCTTTATTTAATACATACACCAAAGGAAAAAACTCAATGATCACAGAAAACCAGTCTAAAGTGATTGTTTTACTACAGAGTATGGTGCAAGTCATGCCACGGGGCATTTGAAATATATGAATGGCATTAAAGCACAAGAAATGGTTGCCAGAAGAACATGCAGTTATCTTCAAGTCTCTGTAGCAGTAGAAAGTAAGTTTTACACAAATTAAAAAAAAAAAAAAAGAAGAAAAAAGTATTCTATTCATTACCAGGCACCTTTCTGTTGCTACATTCCAGAAATTAAGACTCAGATGTTTTTGGAAAAATTGAATTTACAACAATCAAACTGATCGAATTAGTATTTATAATGTGAATACACTAGAAATGAGAATTCAAGAAATACATAGGTTTTATATGAAGATAATTAAGGTATGAAAACTAGAAAACAGTTGTAATTTAAGTCACATCATTACCTGCAGTAAATTACTACAGGTTTTACAATTCCTCACTGAGGCTTCAACAGGAATCTGCTTGCGAAGTTATGTGTTGCTGAAACCTTTACCTTGTTCCAGTATTGTCAGAATAACAAAATGGTATATTCAATGAATTTCCAGACCGAAGACCATTCAAATCAAGCATTTCAAACACAGACTCATGTCTAGTAAGTTTTAAATGGATCAAAAACAATCGCAAGAAAGTCTTACCTTCTGCAACACCCCACGGGTACTGCCTTCCTCTAACTCTCTTGCCATTGACTTCAATGATCGTATTACTACCTACCACAGCAAGAGGTAAACGGTCCTACAAGATAAAGTACAACTTTAAAAATCAAAATTTCTACTGCCAAAAGATACTGAAAGCATGCCCATGTATAAACTTGACAGAAGCTAGGTCTGTGCTGGAACACTGCAATGCAGCTAACCCGAAGTGCAAGAGTAGTGATGTTTATTGACCTTTGCCTAGTTTAATGACTTATATATACACACACTCCTTCTAAATTCCTTATGCTGCTGGATTCTGTAAATCTAGTTAAGAAACACACATTACTCTTACTTAGTAAGCTAAGCAAGAGGCAAACCATTTCCTATTTACTCAATTGCACAGTCAATTATTTACCAATTCATATTCCCACTGGCTACAAGGACTGTTACTTTGACTGGATCTTGTACCCAGTTTTCAAAGGTTTGGCAAAGAACTATGTCAAGTTCTTGTTTTCAGCTGAACCAAGAATGCCTCCAGTGTAACAAGCAATAAAGGAGCCAAGAGCAGCTTCAAGTGGCTGAAAGGGACAGAGTACAAAGCTAAATATTTTGGACTTCTGTCTTTGCTTTTATTCTGCTCTTCTCTAGGCTTAGTCCCAGAATATCTTCCATTTGTGCTATTTGTGTTTATCTATCCTAGATTTGCACAGTAACAAAATAATTTGCAAGTTCTTACAAGCTGTTAAAGCTACTGAACAAACAGAAGCAAGGCTCAAGAAACATATACAACATAGACTCCAACATGAAAGAACAAACTGAGTAAACTAAGAAAAAGCTTTTCAACAGCCTGACAGTCCTTTTGATTTTCTTTAGTCATTCATCTCCATTAAGGTTTCATTATATCAATCAGCCGAAGAGCTATTAACGGCAATGCACACACTTCATGCCACTGCACACCTCTGTCTGAAAGAAAACTCTTGCCTCCTTCAAAGCTCAGAACCAAAAAAAATGTGATAAGTTGTGGAAGGTGGATAGAAATAAAATAGGGATGAATTAAAAAAAGTGTTAAGAGTTCATTAAATGGACATGTGACCTAGTGCTCTCATTCTGAATTTTAGCCATTAGAGGACTTAGATAACTTAATAGTGTCATTCATTGCTTCTGATAAGGAACAGTGACTCTTAGGACAGCTTTACATGTCATTTCTACCTTCTAAACATTTTGGTGGGCTCTTCATTAACAACAGAATGCTTTTCAAACTCAACCCCCCACTGCCCCTCCATAAGCAGTTTTTCAAAAGAAAATTAATTTACCTTAATCTTTTTAACAATCTTATTTTCTTCTTCATCATCCGTTTCTGGAAATTCATATATTTTAATTTTGTGTTCTTGGATTTCTTTCATTATCTAGAAACAAAATTATTATTTGTTTGAGAATTTCATACTTTGTAGCAACTTGATATTTCTTGCTGCAGTCCGGTTCTCCTCCTTTTGTTAGAAATATAAAATCCTTTAGACTAAGATGACTTAAGTTACATCACAGAACTTGTACATGTTTAACACCACCAGGTGATCCCAAGGGGTTATTGGTATGACCATTTCTCCTTAGCCAGGAGAAGACAGAATCAGAGCCAGAGCCTCACAGCTAACAGAACATTATCCACCAATACAAGACAGCAAAAATTAATACCATTTTTCTACAATGGGACAAACAAGAGATTTACCCTAATGGGAATTCTACATGTATGTGCAAAAACTAATACAACACAAATTCTCAGACTAGTCTCACAACTGAGTCCCCTAAAAAATATAAAATACTTGAATAGACGACTGCAGGCAAACTTCATCCCTTTGAGCTCCCACAATAGCTACTGGTGTCACTCCTTTTCTGTTTCTAGCACACCTGAGGATCAGTTGCTTGAAGCAGGATCACCTGCCTATTTTAATAGAGCTTTTTTTAATAGATGGACTAACTCTAGCAGTTGTATTGAAAAATATTTGCAAGTACTAATGAAAATTTAAGAATAACTGACAGCATCATCAAAAAATTGACTGTACTGTTTTGATGCTCTATTTGTCTGAAGGGTATTTTTAAAAACAAGCTGATTAGTTTTCCAGGATTTTAGAATGGAAAAATATTAGACCATTTAGCTGACAGCTGCACTGCAGAGCCCTGGGGAATATTTCTGGTTCATGGGTTTGCAGTCTTAAGAGAATGTAAGTTTCCAAATCATGCAAGGACTTATTTTTAAAGTTTGATTTGGGAAAGTCTCCCCTACTTAACATGAACTCATTGATAAAGCAGCTTACATATTTAGAAATATTCTGTGTTCTACCATATTTTCCTTTTATTTCGTCCTCTAATCTTTACTCTTAAATCAAGAGTTTTACACACAACACCTCTTAATGCCACCTTCTTTTCAGAACTCTGTATTCTTCTAAACCAGGACTTGACAGAGTTTGGTAAAACAAACTTCATGTCTTGTCCTGTTCTGGGTCCTCCTTGTCCTCTTCACACAATACTACCAAGCTTAACTATTCTACTCTGATCATGTACCTGAAAATAAAACATAAACCACTTGTAGACATTAATACCAAATATATTCTACAAAGACATTGTATGAGTTGTATCAATGTTAGAATTATCTCACCATCTTTAAAATGCATTACCATACCCAAGACTGAACAGCTTTACTGATTCTCATCCAATACCTGAGGTATCTTTAATAAATACACTGCATTAACGTGGAAGTGCATACCACAACATAATCAATAATACTGTGATACCGTTAAATACCTTCTTTTTTTAACACACTTCTGTTAGGCACCTAAATCTTGAAAGCTTCTTTCCTCCCTTACTGATTTTTATCTCAGCAGTGAGTTATTTCACTTGCCAAGAAACATACTATACTTGAAACCTCTTCCCCTGAGGACAGAAACAAGATTATTTCACCAAGAATTATAATTAAATCTAGAGATATAAATTACTTAGCTTTCCTGTCTCAAGTCATTGCTTCGGGGTTTAAACTTTGCATGTAAGTTAAATCTCACCATTTCCATAGGGATCAACTTACTAAATTATCCTATGTTGCAAATATTAATTTTTCAACTCACCTGTTTTTTAAACTGTTGGCATTCCTCGGGTGTAAGTGTGTCTGCTTTGGCAATAAGTGGAATGATATTCACTTTTTCATGCAGGCGCTTCATGAACTCTATATCCAAAGGCTTAAGTCTGAAATACAGCATTACAGCTTTGCAATTTATATTAATTAAACAAGACTGTACAAATGATGAGATTTGTTCCAACAACTACTCTTAAGACACTGATTTACGAGTGACAGGTGACTGAAAATGAAAAGGTTACCTGCAACTATGACAGGAAATCCCCTAAATTGTATAATACCACAGGAATAAGTCATAAGTCACTATTACTAGCAGTCATGAGACTTCTGCTAGCTGAAATTATACTCATTTAAGCAAGTGAGCAAGCAAGAACTCTCCTATGAAGGTAGTAAACTTTGTGTCATTAGGCAGAAGATAATCCCAGTTAAAGCCTGATTGATAAGAGTTCACAGCTGTGAATTATGCTCTGTTCGCACCCAGATTCTGTTTCTGAAAGCCATATTTATCAGTATGCTTCTTCTTTAGAGTGGGCTAGGAGACTTTTTTTTTAGGACCTTAAGATTACTGAAGACAGTAACCTCCGTGGCCTGGGTACAAATGAATCAGAAATATTCATCTCTAAACTGCTATGTAAAACAAGAGACAATTATGAAAGTGGATGACAGTGACAAAAAACTAAACCATTATATGGGTATTGGGTGGGTGGTAGTATATTCACCACCATCAATGAGGATCAAAGTGGTCAATATTTCCTGCTTGCTGAAGTAAACCCAGATAGGTTTTGATGCATTAATACTTCAGAATTATAGCAAGTTTAGTCAGGCTTAAAGGATTCACTTAAAGGATTTAACAAGATTATTCTTCATATAAAAGAAATTAGTATTAGGAACAT
This sequence comes from Ptilonorhynchus violaceus, assembly GCA_013397565.1. Taxonomy (NCBI): domain Eukaryota; kingdom Metazoa; phylum Chordata; class Aves; order Passeriformes; family Ptilonorhynchidae; genus Ptilonorhynchus; species Ptilonorhynchus violaceus. The sequence goes on from VZRJ01000884.1 coordinate 1,784,366, forward strand.
TAAAACCAGATTCATTTGGTGCCCAAATTTCTCCAAACCATACATAAAAGGATGAAGAAAATAACACACACTTAAGTCCATTTAAACATTTTCTACCTGTCCCTGAATTTCACAAGTTCTCAACATGTTTCCAATAAGTAGCTAACATTAAAGCACATTTATATTATAAGCACTTTTTTGGTTATCCATTCACCTTCACATGCTTTCCCTCTACTTGCTTCAAAAAGCTACCTAAGGCAGCAACACTGGGTTGAAGGGCAGCTACCAAAGCAGACTTGTTTGAAACAACAGTGCTCACCCCAAGGACTTAAGATTTTACAGTGGAGACTGAAGCAGCAAAGCTTTACATAAAGATCCCAGAACTGCAGAAAGACAGTGCAATTTACCAACACCCCATTCACTCACCTGGAAGGCTCCTCCTGCCCCTCTACTTTCTCCCCCTGCTCCCACACAAACCTACTCAATCAGTTCAGGTATTTATGGGAATACCAGCTAAAAATGGTGGAATGCATTAAAAACAGAAGGAGTTAACCTGCTGGGTTTTTTCAATTCCTAAATTCCTAAAGCAGGCTTTTACAAATGTATTGTAAGCAGAAGTAGAAGTAAATTCACCTACAAATTCTTTAATTCAACATAAACATAATCAAGCATTAAGAGTGAAGAGGATGTGGGTGGATTAGAAGTGCTGCTGTCTGGACAGGAAACGGGCAAAGACTGCAACACCACAAAAACCAGGTAGGAAGTGAGCTATGTTCTCTCAGAGAGGGCAGCATCTTAAAAGAGGAAATGAATGCTAACAGCAGCACCAATTTTCTCTGTTGACTTCCTTACTTAGATAACAATTCTAAGCATTTAATCCACTAATTGAAGAACAGTATGCAAACCTTATTTTACACCTTTTTCTCCCCTAAGAATAACATCAAATACCTGTACAAGGAATATACTTTTACAACTTCAGCCTCACAAATTCAGCAACCAAAACTTAATTTACCTGAAACATTATCCTTATTTTTCTTCACGAACAATTTGTACCTCCCACTGATTTAGGAAGTTCTAACAGATAAGGGGGCTGTGGACAGTAGACATGTTTTTTGAAGAATCTGAAAATTAGCTCAAAAGAGATCGACTAACACAAGGAATTATCTTCCCTTTATTTAAATTACATTTCGGATTTTGCACGCTAGTAAAACAATACGTCAAGAATTCAAGTGTTTGCATTTAAAATTTACATGCATGTTGAGCAAAATTGGCATTACAAACATGCATGTTGAACAACAATGAAATCTTTAATAAAGGCAAATCTACATAAAACAAACTCCACCCTCCAACATTTCTTTCCATATTTGGAAGTATCTCTACAGTTCAAAATTATTAGACCCATTCCAAAGCTAGCTACAGAAGCTAAGTGTAATAGTTGACACTTTTTACTGCCTGAGGAATACTCTTCAAATTCCTTCATCATTCTCTTCAATATGTTTTACTACTTTTGACCTATACAATAGAATAGGCTTATACTTATCTTCATCTCCTTTTGGTTTTTAAGGTGTAACTCAAGAGTCTCTGACAAATTTAGTCAGTTGTAATACCATGATAAAATGCTAAACCACCAGTTTCAGATAGTCAATCTATCTAATACACCCTGGAAATGCAGTTCTCCCTCTCTACCACTAGATAGAAGTCTGATCAAGTTAAAAACTAAGCAGGGTTGGAAGATCATATAATAATTGAAAAATCCGCAGTGCCTATACTGGAATTGTCACTAGACAAAATATTAAACACCAGGTGAATTAAAGCATGCCTACAAGGATGCATGAAATTTCCCATCTTCAATTTAGTATTAAAGGGAGGGAGGAAGAACGGAAAGGAAAAATCCTGTTGCTTGACATGTGAACCAGTTTCTCCTTCTAATGTGATCTAAAGACATACAGATCACAAACAGACCTGGCACTTGTGAACGTCTTTGTCTTTTTCGTTGACAGAATTCTACTTTTCTTGTTATGCAACTAATGTGCAACCATATTTTCCGGTGTTTGGCTTCCTAATGTTTGACAAGCCAAAATGAACTCATCTTTGAAATAAAGCATGATCCGCAGCCCATTAAGAAAATGCTATTTGGAACTCAGACTGACAAACTTGGATGTTTATCTGAGATAAGAGGCAGAGAAAGAAAACATAAAATAGACAAATACAAACCCATGTCCTGAAGGAGCAATGAAGTATAAACAACACTGCACTCTGTTATCTGGCATCTGACGTCTGTTCACTCGAGATTCTGCATTCAGGTAGTCCTCAAATTTACTGTCAATGTAGTCGATAACTGGCTGCCAGCTGCAGAGGTTACATGAATAAAAACCTGTAAGTTACATTATTTATGTAAAAAAATTCAGTTTTGCTAAGAAATAGATGTTCACAATTTTCTCACAGCTTGCTTCTTTTTGGTTTTGTTTTTTTGGTTTTTTTAAATTAAGATACTTCAACACTGCAATTTAAGAGACCAGCTCCTCAACATAAAACTGAGTTACATAGCTCTGAACATACAATGTGTGAGTTCACTGAAAAAGCTTTCCGAACACAATCACCTGCATTGTAAAAGCATTAAATAGAATACTTAAGAACAGTGGCCAAAGGAATACGCTCCACTGATCACATCTTGTGACAGCACAGAAGTTGGTACTGCACACTGCATGTGTGGATAAAGAACCAAATGCACTATTCAGTGTAAGGGGAAAAGTTGACAGCATTTCAATCAAGTTATAAAGGTACTTGGAATTACAGTAGTTAGAAGCTTTCAGCTAACTGAAAAGTTTAAAAGTGTTAATTTTTAAATGAATACTGAAGCCTGCATTTAAAGATACGTCACAAAGTGTTATGTCTCACACACACACAAAATGCAATTCAGAATTATCGTGGGAGAACACACAAAGAATGTCTTACCAATTACTATTATCCACAGCATCTCCAAATCCTGGTGTGTCAACTATTGTAAGTAGCAACTGAACACCACCCTCTTTGATTAAAACTTTTGACTGCTCAACCTGTAAAATGAGAAAGATAAGATTAAATTTTTAGCAATTTAGTCATGTATCTTAAAAACTGGTAATAGCATTCAATGAATAAGAAGTCTGACAATGAATTGCTGACTTTTCTGCTTCAGAGGCATACTCAGTCTGTGGTCTACTTATAAAATCCAAATAATTATAGAATAATTAATTATTTTTTCAGGAAATAGGTCATTATTTAAATAAAGTCAGTGATAAAAGAATAGTAATATCCTCTAAGTATACAGGATATCTTAATATTTTAATTCCTGATTGAACAGGAAAAACCTTAACCAGGCATTAAACTTGATGAAATTACAAACTTTGGTCATTTCGAAGAAAATTACACTTTTCAAAACTAATCCTCCCCCCAAGCACCTTAGACACTACATTTCTAGTCCTGCTAATGTACTTTTAAGAATACATTTATTCTTCATCTAGCATAATGGCTGGGAATGGAATGACAAAGTGATGGTTTTCCATTAGAAACAGAATGATATTGGAAAGTAATACAATCTAGGAGCAATCTGCTGAGCTAGACCTCATGTGACTGTAATGGATTGGGTTCCTGCTAGCTAAGATCACTGATGGAAACCCGTCTCAGAAGGCAACTGTATCAGCACAAGGCAATGATGCAAGATCTGGGTGTGGGAATTCCTGCCTCCAATTGTGACCACCCATCCACAGCACGGCTCAGGCAGCTTGCAGTGAGTGTGTCACCAAACAGATTAAGCATGTCATGACAGAGAAGATCTGGGCTAAGCAGCACACAGACTGCTACCCCCTTCTTCCTACTGATATCTCAGTAATTATTGATACTGCCAACGTCAGTGTATCTGCCTGAGAAAGTGCTGTATGCCACTGTCATACCACTGAGACGCACAGCAGTAAGAAATGACAAACTCATGTTGGCTTTTTTCCAATTGCACATTTAATCATTGTTTTTTCCCTGATATTAAACCAATTTCTATAAATCACTAGTGACACTGTTTTCTAGCTATGGATTCAAGAAATCAACCCTGCAGGCCATTTATCCAGAGCCACATCAGAGCTGGCAGTGATGCCACCTTGTTGCTCATTGTTTAACATTCCTTAAGCCTCCCAAACCCTAACTGGGGAGAGAAAAGTAAGTTCATTTATAATAAACTCTATCTGGATGGTCTGTTGACCACTTCAAGATTTGAGAAAGATTGCATCAATGCTGCTTAAGCTCTTGCCCATCCTCAGTTGTTATATAAGTGAAACAGACTCTCACAGCCACACCTGAACATTGTTGCAAACGCTCTGCAATCACTGCTTCTGTGATGCAATGTAAATCCACAAGATAAATCAACACTCTGCAGAAAGTCAAACTTAAATCCCTCTTGCACAACCCAAACACTGATTCTAATTTGGAAGAGAATATACAGAAACACGGAAAATGGTAACTAGCTGCAAAGAAAGCTTCATATTTAACCTCTGAGTAGGGATCCTACCCAGGCCAGATCAATCCCTTTCACCGCTAGTTCTCAAAAAATTAACTCGGCTGCACTACGGCTGCCTGGAGTACACAATCATCATGAGCTTGTTCCTCACATAACGAAAAGACAGGAAAAAAACATCAGTAAGGCAACGTCACGAAACAAGAGACCCCAACACCCGGCTGCCAAGATGCCAGTCACAGAAGTAACTGGGTTGGGCTGGACTTCAAGGCCACCCAATTCAAACTCCTACTTGAACAAGCCTTACTGCGAGGTTAGGAAGGTGTACAAAACCAATAATTAAAAATAAACAAAACTGTACACACACCAGCCTAATACACATCCAGGGTACCCTTTCACAAACAATACAAGTCTCATCCTTCCTACAGTGTCCAGTTGAAAGCCATGAGAACCTAGGAATATGTGCAGGGCTTTAGAAACTTATGTTTTAATTGTGGTGGGTGTATCTCCTTCCTGCTCAAGAGTTCTATAAAGAAATTTTATTGTACACAATTGATACCAGAACTCAAGACAGTAATCCTCAGCCACACAGTCAACTCAGCCAAGAGTTTACTATTCACAAGCTTTAGCACACAAGAGATTAACTTCTGATTCCTTGCATTCTTTTTGCTATCTTGCATACAGTAACCACACAGCCCTCCATTACACCAAGGTCCCTGCAAGTGTAAGAAACCCACAACACTTGCAAAATACTAAAGATGATAATGTTAAGAGATGGACTCTTGCCAAGAGCTACAAGGTATCAGCTTTATTCTCCAGCACAAAAATTCCCAGAAAGAACCATTAAATTATTATGGGCTCGTGGTGGAAGGCTCTTACAAAAGAAGCAATTAATAAAACATTATCTTGAACATATGTTTATAACAAAGGAAAAGAAAGGTCAGGAGATCCTCAGAAATGCCACGCCAAACATTTTCCCTGATTCTGTACGGTTGTAAAATATAAGTGTGGCTGAATTTGTGAAGTCACCTTCTGACAAATGCTCTGCAGTAACTGAATTTCTGTAGACAGTGCTAATACATTACTGGGTGGTGAGGATTTAAATTTTTTTCTTACTTTTCATAAATTCATGTAGGTATCTTGCTATCAGAGCAGGGCTTTCACAAACCTACAGAACAAGAAACATTAGCTGATGAATTAAATGTCCTGTGCTTGTGCTGTGGACAATCAGACCACAGCCACCATATATTGCAAGCAGTAGATTCTACTGGTAGGGAACAGTAGATGAAGACCCTGCCACAAAACCGCTGCAAAGTTGCATGTTTCTAACCTAAACAGATGTGTCCATACATGGTCAAAGACACAGAAAGCAGCAACATTTGGAAAAGATCCAGATAATCACTGTAAACTAGTGTCATTCATAGTTAAGCATCCAACTGCATCCTATCATCTGATTTATAAGTATTCCCAAGGGATTCATGGAAAACATTAGTTCAAGTCTTGGAATTCAAAACTTTTGAAGAAAAGTCTCCTCCAAACAGCCATTTTCCCATGCACTCCAGTCAGCTGGGTCACACGGGTCCCCTTGGCAGCTACCGCACAGCGTTCAGGACTTGATGCTTGTTACAGCTCGACTGCTTTTTATTGGATTAAACACGCCTTTACCACACGGCATTTAAGACAGTCAGATAATGATCACAGAAAACACATTTAATACCCCCCTATTTCTGAATAAGTTTCCTGTGAATTCATCTGGCATCGAATCACTTACTATTAACTGGTTTTCTGCCTTTTCTGTGAGATTAATACAACACAAAACAACTCCAAACCGCAATGGTTTTCAAGCCCAAACAGCAGTTTTTGTTCATCTAGGCAAGAGCCTCTTATACAATTCCTGATCAATAAGTTATTCCCACCATATAAGAGCAGGTGACTATTACAATCAAGATTTGAGGATGCTCTGATGGTTTTCCTCATCTCTACCCTACAAAACCCTTTCAATCCTCAACTTTGAAAGGTTTTCACTGGCAAAGAGTACAAATCCAGTGGATCCAAACAGCAGCTCCCACTGCTTATTCTTTGATTTAATATTTGACTGGAAACACCTCCACATCATACAAACAGTTGCTAGCACACATGATTTTCAAGCTTGTAGGGAGAAACAATTTTATCCTCACTTACACTGACACTGAAGTAAGATAGTTTCCGTTTCTTTCTTAAAATGCTACACTCAATGAGTTTTCATTCATCACAGGGAGCTGAAAGCAAAGTTGCACTGCAAGTACACTAAAAAAAGTACTTATTAGATAAAGTAAACAGTAGTTTCTAAAGCGCAAGATAGTCTTTAAATCTATTTCATTCGCTTCATATTATTTCCTAAGTCATGTCAGACCCCAGTTCACTATTGAAAATAGTTTTGGCTAGCTCTTGGCCCCAAGCTTTAACCCACACAATGGAAGTAGGAAAAAAATGCAATCGCTTTTCAGCCTGAACTCTGTTCAAGCTCTTTTTTTTTTTCACTCCCTCTCCAGCTTTACATGGGAAAAAAAAAGTCATTAAGTGAAGCTTCCTGAAAAGTATGGGTGTTTTTTTTTTATTCAACCACTAAATCAATAAAAATCAAATAATCTCTGAAGGTCAGAATGAACAGATCATCTAATCTTGCCACCTAACAGAAAAAGTACTTAACTCAAATTCCAGAAATTCCACACAGTTTCATATTATTTTTTCTTACACTGATGCACCTTTAACTAGGGTAGGAGTGAGTTATCTCTGAAAAACATCTTGGTTTTTTTTTTTTTTTTGCTAGCTTGTGTACAAATTCTTCCAGTGATATTTTCCAGTTGAAAAAACCAAAAATCTTCCAATGACAGGGAACCCATCCCACTCTTATTTAAACTAAAATTCAATGAACATTACTTGAATTGGTTTAGCTTCTGCTAAACCAGTGTGTAATCATCAGTAATGAAATCACACTACGTCTCTGGTCCAATAAAAAAGTCACCCTTCTACTTGGTTTTCCAACAGTCACTGATTACTTCAATAGTAAGTATATTATAAAAGAGCTTCACTCTTTGCATCCCTCTTGCATCCTACTTAACACCTCTTTGAAATAGGTAAACTCAACCCTTCTAATTCAAATAATGGTCTGATGCCCCGTTAACAAACTTTTAAGTCCATTTTGTCAATCACTGTGGTTTTACATTAAACTGATAAAATAGCCTAACAGACACGATCAAATCTTAGAAAACATTAATATATTGTTAATCAAACTCGGGATGTTCAAAAGCCTTCCTCCAAATTAAAAAATTGATATTTTGCAATGAATGCATTTTGTAATAGTATTCAAGCTTTAATGCTGAGCTAACTGACAAGCAATGCCATTTAAACTTCTCAATATGGGCATAACTAACTTTTTCCTTGTACTGTGGTAATTATTCTATGTTCTAATATTGGATTAAAAAATGTCTTACCCAAAACCCCAAACAAAAAAATCCCAGATGTCCCACAAAACAATAAGGTCAGTATAGCACTGGAGCACAATTACTTTATTCCTGTGAGTAAAAAAGCACTGGTTTACAACTTCTGTTTACCTTGTGTAACCTCCTAACTCAACACAGGGCTTAATCACTTTATGACAACTCTGTAATTGTCCAGTCACTTCAGCCACAGTTGAATTTTGCAGCAGGAGGAACTCTGTTGGATAACAGCAGCAATGGCGAGCACCCCTCGTCCTCGCCCGTACAAAGTTAGGTTATCACAAGCTGTGTTCACCAAAGTCTTAAACAAGCACACATCAAGAGAGAAGCAAAACTCAAACATCCTTATTCAGCTGCTCAGCTGTGGAGGCAGAAAGTACCCCACTGACACGTAATGATTTCCTAAACCACCCATAACATTATTTCTTACATTAGATAACTTATTTTTAATAGCCCCTTTTATAACACAGAAAACATGCTCCTTTTTTTTGAGAGAAAATAGAATCGATCAGTAGCAACTTAACAAATGGATCAACTTGAGTTTTCCAGTCTCTAACTAAGTGTTTCAGTTGCATCATGCACTTGCAGAACATCATCTTTGCCTATGCAAGTCCAGTGCTTAAAGTCAGAGAGGTTCACCCTAGTCCCTGAGGTTTCAGAGTAACAACTTCTAAGAGGTAAACAAGGTATCACAAAGGATACAGTTTGCAGAAGACTCACAGATAACTTTTACACCCCAGGTCCTTGCACTTCCATCAAATCCTTTAACATACAGTCTCTAAAAGCTTGCCCTAAACAGTCAGGGGTTTTAGTGTACATCTATGTATTCCTACAGATTTACTCAATACTTTAATTGATAATAAACACTACATTTTCAAACAGGACTGCACACACATGTGTTTTCTAATATACAGGCCAAACACAAAACACTTCAGGGTTCTCACATTTCAAAGGACTACAAGTCCTTTGAATCTGAAAGTTTTGAATAACTAGGATACACTGAAAGACACACTTGAGTATTTCTTAGTGGCTCACATAAAGACTGAATTTGTTTTGAAACATAGGTGCTTATGTGACACAACTGTATCACCTTACATTACTAAATTGCAAGTTACACTGTTCAAGCTGCAGCTTTTTTCCCCCAGACATACCTGCACAGTCTTTTTAATTCTGTGTGAAGGACCCGGATACTCTGGGGAATACAATTCTGTTAAGAATAATGAGTTGATTAATGTTGATTTTCCCAGTCCAGATTCACCTAGAAGAAAACAGAACAATTTCAGTAAAACCAGAAGTATCACATCAAATATAAATATTTAGACTTACATTTCAAACATTCTTGAAACATAGTACCTGAAAATATGCACTGTACTCTAAGACCTTGAGAATCTATCATCTTTTCCAATTTCAAAGAAAACTCTTCAAATCCAACTGTCACTGTTGGATTCTATAGACATTAATTTTTCTGATCATATTAAGTATTGAATGCATTTAGCACTTCTCTGTTGCTTCCACTACAACACACAAAGATGATATTACACTAAATTTTATACACAAGCTATATTCCTGGTATAACTTATCATTATCAGATTCTCTCCTTTATTTCAAATATTATTCATTTGAGAGTCTTTATTATCAGGGAGGGGAAAAAAGAAACACGGATGGGAGTGGGGGGGAGGGAGGAAGACTGAGATTAGTTTGGTATTACAACTAAAGCCACAAGAGATAAAATGAAGTTTCAAACGATGTGGTTTGCCTGGGAATTTTGTTGTTGTTGGGGCACAGAAGAGGGACTGGATTTTAGTCGGGTTTTTTTGCTCATTTGTTTATGAGCAACAATAAGTCAGCCTTGGTAAAGAATCTGGAGACACTACTGCCATGACAATCTAAGCAAACACAGTTACAATTCCCACAGCAAAGACTACCCTCCATTTACAGCTCTACAGAGACAAGGGTAAGAACTTCAGATCAACTACTTATTACAGTGTTTTAAAGGACAAGTCGTTTGCTTAGTTTTTTACTGTAAAGAAACTACTTCAGCACAATTATTCACATTGGCATGAGAAGTAAGGAAAAAGGTATAAGAAATTATGCTTTCTGTTTAAGTTTCATATGCAGTCTGTTAGTACATTGAAAACAGAAACAGTTACAAACACAAATCTGCTTTTAAGTTAACAAATTTGAGGGCAAACTTCATACTTTCACTGAGGGAGAAGAATGAGTTGTGCTGCACCCACACTTGAAAGGAAAAAACGTAACTAAAGCACTCATCACTCCATCCCCAACAAATACTGTGTTGATTTAGAGACTAAACTCAGAAAACTTCAACACTTGTCTTGAGATAAATGTCCTGGTTAACGCAAGAGCATTACAGAACAGGAAGTAGTTCCGAAGCTCAGCAGAGAAGCCCTTGTCTCCACTGCAATAGGTGTCTTGATTTCCTACCCGAGCTGGCTCATACGCACCAGCCAGCTCGATTACAGCGCTGTAGCACGGAGTCTCTGCAGCACTGAGCAGCGCAATCTCATTAGCTATCCTGTAAACGGATTAGGAGCCGATGAAACGCTGCACAGAGCTCCTGCCGGCTGTCTACATTCTCAGTAGTGCCTGTTCTTTAAACCCCACCCTCTTGGACAGATGAGCTAACCCGTGCCGCAAGCAGGGGCTGTCTACAGCCAGGACGACGGGCTGCGGCAGCCGAGGAAAAAGGAGATACTCACATTATGGTCTCAAGATAGCAATGCAGGGAACACTAACTCCAACAGGATAGGCTTATGTAAGCCAGAAAGGACACACTTGCTGACAAGTATTTCATCACTACCCTGCAGATTTTGCCTTTTTCTGTGGTCAGATGCATGAGACACTCCTGAAGTATGCAGTAAACACAATGCCTCAAAGGGTCTGGTTGTAAAGGACACAAGTTTTCTACTCTGCATTTCCAAGACCTTTAAGGTCAGGATCAGCTGCAGCTGAGAGGCTTCCATCCCCAGTTTGCAACAGAAACTTCTGAAATGCACAACTTACTAAATCTCCTAGATGCATTCAGTTTAAAGCTCAACCTTCTCCATCTCACAACCCTGCTCAAGACATGGATATCGTTCCAGTTAAGCTGAAGGTTTTTATCCACCTACTGAAGCCCGCAAGACGGTGGCTCTGATTTTGCAGTGTACAATTCATATCCTTTCAGTGAACATCATCTTTTTACTTGACCATAACCTTGCAAAAGGCTCCCTACTACAGTATTGAAGAAAGATTTTTGCATCAGATTCTGCTGCAATAATACAAAAAGTGTTGCCCCTTCTTCTCCCGTTTATTAGGGTTATTGCTGGTCTTAATATGCTAAAGAATTTGAGGTGGAAAATACTGAGAACAACCACTTCTCCTGAAAATCAGTGCCTGTCAAGTTGTCACTGAAATTCAACATAGGGAAATAAGATTTTCAGCTTCAAAAGAATGTGACGGAAAAACGGCAATTTGCCCCAGTTGGCTTGGGAAGCTGTGGCACTCCACACCAAGCAGTCCCTGAACTGCCGAAGCATTACACTCTGAGAGATTTGGGGGTTGTTCCCCTCCTTGCCCTTCACCCCCCTTACAGCTACAAGCATGTGAAGACAGTTTTGAGCTGAAATTAGTGAAAAGAAAGTATGCTAAGGTTATTTATGCACAACCTTGTTCCCAAAGGTGCCCAGCTTCCTAGATATCCCTACCCACCATGCTAACTTTAATCAGCCAGTGCAGATTGTAACAGTTTAAACTGCTTCACTGCTACCAGTAATTTAGGTATTACATGTAAGAGTTTGCACCAAGGCACCAATCCTGGATGCAGTTGTGCCTTACACCACGTAAGGGTGAACACCTATGATGACAGTAAAAGGCTGTCATATCAAATAAAACAAGGACACTGAAACTGAAAGTAAAAACCCTAACTGGAACATTTAATATTGTACTATGGGGAGTGATGCTGCTTCTACTGTAATAAAACAAGAATTTCTCTGCTGACTACAGTGAAAGCAGAATTAGAGAAATCAACTCTAATTGAACACTTCTAGTAGCCTTTCTGTACACAGTAAAATATTCTGATTTTCACTAGAAATATGGTAAAGAGTAAAAAAAAAAAAATTAAACCGAAAACAAACAATCCCCCCCCAAATCCCCAAACAAACAAAACCACACAAAACAACCGTAACTCCAGATCCAAACAAAACTCTGTCCTTCTCATGTAGAACCTTGCTCAACCCAAATTCACCTGAAAAGACTGCCTACTGAAAAGGCCGGGAAATCAGCTTCCTGGATGCAACAGGCTACGAATATGTCTAACAAAACCTAACAAAACTAAAAAACGGGAGAAGGGAAAACAAGTGAAATTTAATTTGCCTTTACACAAACAAAACAAGGCATCCCAAATAAAATGCATCCCCTTTCAGTAAGCGCTTCTGATGAGATTTTGCCCTTTGACCATTACATGAACTGGCAAAAGGATGCAATGTAATAGAATCCTTTCAGCAGTAATAAATTCCAATCACTTAATGCATTATGATACAGTTAGATCTAGGTGCCTAATTTAGAGTGAGTGATTTTTAGAAACATCCTATGTTTTGTTTTAAAAATAAAAAGGAAAACTTTTATTTTACAGGGTCACCCTGATCCAAAAGGTTAATTACTTCTGGTATCTAGGTATTGCTTTTACCTTGTCCTCACTCCCCCACTAAATATGTCATTTAGGCTTCAAGTTCTTCTGAAGAAATATGTTGTTCTTTTTCTTCATTATTTTGTGTCTTATACTTATCAGCAACTTAGTGTTTCCAAATGTTAACGTTTTATCAAGCTGCTTTTGTAGTCACATTCAAATACATGGAGTTCGCCACTATGCTTGGTAGAAATAAGTGTGTACTTTTACTAACACACTTCTGTCAGTCTTGGGAAGGAAAACCTTTTGTCAGCCCTTAAAGGACTAGCAAAAGTTCCAACTATTCTAAAGTCCCTGAATTCTAAATGGCTGCACAAGGCTGCACTGTAACTTTTCTTATACACTTGGGTTAACAATTACCTGTTGAGCATTAGTATCTTTATACAGATGGCCCATGGCACATCACTTAAAATTAACTTTGGACGTAAAACTTCTTCTGTGAACAAAACACTCCGTCAATCAAGTACTTCTGTTTTTTCCTATACAAATAAGACAAGCTATAACATGAGAAGGGAGACCAAGAAAAAAAAACAACAATACATTCAATTTCCTTTTTTATATCCCAAGCATGTATATCTCAAACATATTTCTGGGGGTCAGAAGAGACCACTGGCAACCACTGGAATGGTTTGCAAATGATGGTAGTCTCCAGAAAAATACTAAAGCAAGTAAGTACAAGGAATGAGCGATTAAAAAGCCAGAACAATGACATACAATCCATGTGAATGGCGGAAAGCAGTGCTGAAGTAAAAAAATAAGTAACTAGCTCAGGTTCTTCTCAACTGAGCTACAGAAATCTTCATTTCTAAATCATCTCCTGTAAATGAACCAGAAGTCATGACCTGTGAAAATCAGTTAGAAAATCTACTCACATCTAACCTGTTTCCATCAGTCCTTGCTATGACTTTATTACTAAAAAAAAGCTCAAAATGTCAGCATCTCCTCTCCATGATAATTGAAGTGAATCGTAACCCTTAATGATGCTTTTTTCATCGTTCATTGCTGTAGCATATTGAGAACGTGGCATGTTTCCAATCTCCTCCAACTTTTCAGCCTCTGCCATTCATACTCAAATATCTATTAAAAAAATGGACAACAACTCCAGTCCAACCCAGCTTTCTTCCAGCTTTATCTGTAATTTCTGGTGAAGACTGCTGTTTTCTCATTCATATATTGCCTCTCTCAATAATGCACACTATCTCTTCTAGATACCACATCATTCTGAAAATCCAGGATCAGTTTTCTTCTGTATTTTCAGGATCTTGTTTTCCAAAATCCAAGCCCTGAACTTAAAAGCACAATTTGCACTCTTAGATTTTTGACCTCATGTGAGAGTTCATTAAACATATCAAGTGATCAAAGTGAGTAACCAATCTTGAACATTCTCAGTGTGTGCTCTGCATGCTTTATTTCCTACCTCTTCATTACAAGCTACTCTTGCAGAAATCAGCTGAAGTTTTTCTATTCTTCACTAACAATTACTTGGCTATCTACCAGTGAAAAGTATTTCATGCTTATGCCTTGTGATAGTCAACTGCACCACCGGGAATGTGACCACAAGTGTATTCAGGAATTTCAAGTTGCTTTCCTAAGCTCCAGGTGGAACTACAAGACTGTCAGGAACCACTCACCTGCAAGGAAAATGCTTCTGGTGATTGATCGCAGCACCATAAACCAAGACTTCAGTTAAATTGCTCAAAGTGATTTGCTTCGTTTATCATCACCAAGAAGACAACCCGGTCTCTGTCACTGTATCTATTAACCGGAAACAGCAGGAACTGCAGATTCAGAAGATGCATTAACTGCTAACTCTCATGGCTGAGAGAAGGGAACTCATCCCACTGGGACTTGTACCTTATTAGAGACAAAACACGAATACCTAACATCTCAGGGTAAATAGGTTTTCCACAAATTGCACCATTTTTTGGGAGCTTCCACTACGTTCTAGGCAGAAATCTGTATTTAGAGTTCCTTGATACAGTCAAATATAAGCTGTAATTGCTTCACTGCTTTTTTCAGAATGAAGATATCCAATAATATGTTTCTTCTGTGATGAACTGCATCTGATAGCACATTTGATAGCCACAAAGAGTTATTACAAAGGGATCAAATTCAACAGAAAAATGCCGTACTTCTCAACGGCATACTTATACAGAATGTTTACATCAAAGCGTATTTCATTTTTAGCTGGTGAGCCTTTTTTTTTTTTACGGAATTTTCCATTTTATGAATTCTAATTATTGTGACCGTTTTTGCTTAAAATATAATCCCATTAGTTTGATGCTGGTGACTCAAAGAAGGGTAAAAAGCTTGTCAGAAAGCATAAAAAAGAATGCATTTCATCTTCTTTCATCCTTGTACAATTCACAGTTTATGTGCATGACAGCACCTGCAGCTTTATGCAAATGTGCAATGGCTTTGATGGCACTGTAACATGCAGGTTTTTGCTTTTATATAGAAGGGAAGCTACATGAATAATCAAAGAGCCTGAACTACGCAGAGTGGTGTGATGGAAACGTCTTCTTGCTGAGGGGGAATGATGCTCTGCCATGTCATTACACACAAACCACAAAAACGGAGACTACAAGATGCTTTTAATTTCAAGTCTGATTTTAGAAGCTTTCGTAAAGGCTAGTTCCTGTCTTCAGTGCTCTACAAAATATAAACCAACATTTCAATAAACATGTAAGAACATTCAAATGAAACCCATCAGGAGGAGGATGGGAGCAGGACCGTGCTGCTCCCACATATTTACTGTTCCATGTAGGATGATGTCATGTGAAATCTTGCAAAAAGATCAACTTTGTCTTTTATAGACTTTTATAAGGGGAAGAAAGCCAAAGCTCCACCATTTCACAACTTGAATGTGAAGCATAAATTATGGAAGCAACATATGTTAGAGCCACAAAGCTGCTCCTAGCAAAACAGAGGAACAGGGAAGTCTAGCAGCAATAAATTCACTTCTGCCTATCAGCAACTGCACCAACAGCAACAAAATTTCAGCATTCGGGATATAGTAAGACAATTTAATCAATTTTCTTAGAGCAGAATTTAAAGTGCAATAACTGAGAGCAGACTTGGCATATCGTTCCTGTCACAGACAACATTTACATCACTCAGAAAAACCATTAACAGGGATGGGAAATACTTCAGAATATTGTAACAGATTCTACATAGCATTTTCCAAGTACTATGGTTTCCCCTCAAAGCAGAAGCAGGTCTAGCTTTCTACAACTGACAGATTAAAATAGCCATGAAACAATGGCTTACCTTCACAGGTGAAATTTTGGTTACTGCCAAGAGAAATGGTCCCCTACTCCCAATCCAAGTCTTGCACTAGAATTCATAATGCAGCATGTGAGGCAAGAAGCGACCCAGCAAACTAGGGCACGAAGGGCTTCAGGATGGGAAGAGGACATCAGACAGATGAGCTAAGTCAAATAACCTCCCCTCGTTTTGGAAACCAGTGTAAGTGTAAAAATTTGCATTTGAAAGTAGACCTCTTTTCTGTCACGAAAGAATCACCAATAATTCACAAGTCAAAGAATTTACGGAACTTCATGAAGAAAGTCATATTTGCTCTAATTGCATATACAGGCTTTGTTCCTGATAAATAGTGTGTCTGCAAAGTAGCCATTTAAAATAGGACATGTTACCTAATCTAACAATGAGGCAAAGGAAGCAATTTTTCAGCATTTTGGAAAAAGGTTGCAGTCCAGTAAAACCAAGGAACCAAAACCACAAGTTTCTCTTCACTTTTAGTTCTTCAACATTACTGCAGATGAAAAAAACACTCCATGGCATTGGTCCACTCACATCTAGTACCAAGAACAGCTGAAATGCAACAATCTGAGCTTTGGTATCCAAGCTCGCATGGAACTACAAGCCCCCAGTCAGCAGCTGCAGTCCAGGCCTGCCAGAGCTTACCTTGCTTTGTTTATGTTAGGTGAAATAAAACTCCAATGTCTGATTAAGCTGTAGTCATACTGCAATGCAGTTTTAGAGACATTACAAGCAACAAGGAGTTGCAACAAGGAGTGGGTCAAAACTGAAAAAAAAAAAAAATCTGAATGCACAAGCTCTCTGTGATGTAACTGCATTAAAGAATTCAACTGGAAATGACAGAAGCTGCAGAGCTCTGGGACAAACCTTCTATGGTTAAACCTCATAACCAGGATATACCTTGAATTTTCACAGGCTTTGACAAAGTCAAAATAAAGAGCCTTCACAAGAGAAGAAAAAAACCACATTACTCCAAAAGTTAAAGAGGAATAAAAACTCTTGTGAAAAATGCTAAAGGAGGATGCTCTGTTTAAGCCTAAGAAAGCAAACCTCTGAGACCACCACTGCTTGGTCTGAAAGAATTATCCATCTAGAGAAAGCTGCTGAGCTGATCTTACTCTCTGGAAGCAAATACAGTGATACTTGATTGAATCCCCCGATTACTTTAATTATTTAAAAAAATGAAGAGAGAAAGACTACAGAACATGAAATTTGTCATCTCTACATTACTGTTGACAACCAATTGTACAGCATTTCCAGTACATAATTGCTAACATTTGCTGACTGAAGAATGAAAGGTATATTAATGAACAGATCATACATTAGTCACAGTAGGCTCTTTCATTACTTGGACAGAAACTAAACCCACACAGCTATCTAAATGCTAATGAAAAAATAACAAAGAGTAATGGGGTTTACTTAATCTTTAAGACTGGAATATTTGGTGCAGGTACAGGGTCAACATCTCAGACGGTTTGGCTTGCATTCTACTGAAGAAGTAGAATGAACTAGAAGAACAAGAAGTGCTACACATCAACTTGAGCAAAAGGAGAAAAAGGTGAAGCACTTTAGGCAGCATCTTACTCAAAACCTCACCCAACTGATACATCTAAAGCATGAGTATCACAGAAAATTTCCAAAGAACAAAAACCAAAATTACCTTTATTTACACAGAACCTAATGAGTCTCTACAGAAGACTACAAAGAACCTAGATTGACTTACTCAACACTTTGTCAGCTCTTCTCTTGAAAACTGACAAAAGAACAGAATTAAAACTACTGGAAGGGTATTGAGTGCTCTCAAAATATCCCAAGTGGGACATTGTGCTCCTAAGTAAATCCACAGAAATTTGTCAGATGACTGAACTTAGTTTCCTAGTGCTAGTCAAAATTTCTTTTAATACCTTATACTTTCACTCTTCATGCCTTCTTTCCTCAATGTTCTTGGAAGTATTTTTTATTGCAGGCAGCACAAAGAAAACTATGTTATGACAAAACCCTTAACTGGCACAAGTGGCAAGAGAAAAATACAGGTAGCTAGACAGAATTCTGCAAATTTTCCCCAGTGATATGATTTTGCAGGCAATAAGAAACAAGAAATTAGGGCAATGTTGTTCGCAAGTCAGGATAATTCTGCTTCTTAATGTTTGGTCTGGTATTAGCCAAACAAGGAGCAAAAGGACTGCAGAGATGTGCTCTCCTGAATACACTACTGCCACTTCTAAGCAACCTTGGTAAAATATACTAATTTGATATCTCAGTTATGTGGGGTTATGTGCTTTTGTTTCATAAGACAGCTTCCACTGAAGTTGTAAAAATGGGTATTTTATCTCTAAAAAAAAGGGTGAGGAAGGTTGGAATAAGCTTGTGTTGTTTTTAATATGGTAGGAACTGTTTTGCTGAAGTGCTAAGCCATTGTTTCCAAATTGCTGGCACCATTATTCAGTTTCCTAATAATGACTTAGAAGAAAAGTGAGTTGCTTTTGTAGCCAACAACAGACGCGTATGTTTACAAAGTGGAAAGGCACGTGGACAGGTCTGAAGATAACGTGATATCCTAGAACCTGTCTGGAGTGCTTGCTATGTTTTGCAGCAGATGAGCCTGAAGGACAGACACGGGAGGTGGACCAGGACTCCTTCCGGAATTCCTGCCAGCTAGACAGGACATAGCCCAGAGCCAAGGATGCAGAATCTGGTAAGTCATAGGCTTGTCCTTTACAGAAGGCGAGGACGTTATTCAATGAGTTTAGTCAAAAGAAATACGAAATGTAATTCCTAAAATATTTTTTCACACAAATTCTTAAATCATTCAGTCAAGTACAATGCAAAAACCAATACTGCAGCTATTGTTTTCTGCTCTGCCTTGCACTGATGTAGCAGAAAAGTGATGAATAAATACTTGTCAGTAGTCAGTTTCCTCTAAATTAGCAACTTTGTATATATTCCACACTTTTACCAGCAGTGTATGTCTCCAAGACCTAAAAAATAAAGAAATCTTGCAATTTCTCGTCCACGACAGTGTAATGGTACCCCTTTAAATTAATCTATTTAATATAAAACATCAGTTTCACCTCATCTTTTATTTCAATATTTATGCTATGCTAAGGTTGACTTTCACTATAGACTTCGAAGTTATTTGCATTTATAGGACTAGAAGCACATGAAATAGTCTAAAAATTTCTACATTCCCTGAGTTAGAATATGAGGATACCATCTTTGCAGTACTACGGATTTTCATTTTATCTGAACTTCAAAATCTCAATTGAAGAAGTCTAGTGTTGCTGTCCCATAGCAAAAATGTTCTCACACTTCATGTGCCATCTTTAAAAATTCATTTGAGTAATCAATCATCACATTCCTATTCAAGTTTGTTGTTCAAAATTATATATCATATACATATTTCTCCTGAAATAGTAATGAGATTTTTTAAAAAAAAAAAATTAAGTTAAACTTCAGTGAGGCATGGAAGTCCAAGTGAGATACACCTGATTACCATGTAGCTATTTATTTACAGTTTATATGTGAAAGCTCCCCATTTGATAAAAACTTGGGGAGTCATCTGAAAATGCATATTAATAAGATCTCCATACCCCACAAATGTTTCATTCGGAAACACACAACTAATTTAAAGCCAAGACCGCACTATGCTAAAGGATGTGTCATTTACAAACATTTAAGTTGTACTTTTAAAACCAGGAACAAATACTTGCCTTTATCCTGCACCACACTGGGCAGCAGCTGCAACAACCAGTGCTTAAGAAAAGTGTCAAGTCAAAAGCATGTTGCCAAAGTCTAGAGTGATTTATATCCACAAACAGCAGCTGATCTGATGTGTGACTTAAGCTGAGCAGTGCTACTGGTTGTGCCATTCCCCTGAGCTTTCAGAAGTTTCAGATACATACAGAATTCCCAAAATACAATTTTTAAACATTTATCTAGGAATATTTTTCAACTGCACCCTACAAGACTGACTTATACATAGCCTCATTTAGTATTTTTAGTAGGAAAGTACCCACAGGATAAGCTGCTCTTCTGATTAGAGAAGTCAAAATTCTTCAAGGAAAAATGTCTCAGACAAACACAGATCCTTCATTACAACCACGACATTATACAATGCTCAACAGTTTTAGTCAAAACATTAGTCCAATGCAACCAAGGCTCATTTTAACAACTTTCTGAAACAAATGCCTCGCAACCATCATATCAACCAGTACTACCACTGGGAAAAAAAAAAATCCCAGCCTCCACGCCACTCCTTTGTGCTGACACAAGAATTCCCTTTGCCATGCTGCAAACAGACTGAAGACTAACCTTCCTTGCAGCTCCCAGAAAACACCCCAGCTGGATTTGCACACTAATCCAGTTTGGGCCAAGTGCTGTTAGTTCTTTCTGCAGCAGCGCAGACTTATGCCAGGTTAAAATCTGAACTTCAGCCTAGAGGAACAGCTCGTATTGTTGGATCACAGTTTTTCTAATTAAACCAGAAGGACATTTTATAAATGCCACTGAGAATATTATGATTTTTCAAGTACTTAAAAATTATGAAGAGTTATTTCCATTCTCTTACTCATGGCAATGACACCCTCTACATCAACCAAATTTTCCCATCCAAGCATCTTTAAAGAGTTGTCCACTACATTAATAAAGAGCTTGAAAAGAGAATTCCAGCACCTGTAAAAAACATAAGACACTCAGGAAAAAAAAAAGCTCTACAGAAAAACTAGTCAAAAAGAGGCTGACTGCGTATGGAATGCAGAACTTAATTGTCTCCCCCTTCACTGTGTTCTGTTTGTCATTAAACAAGCAAACCTTTTAAATTTTGGGGTGTTTTTTTGGTTTGCTTGTTTTTGTTTTGTGTGTTTGTATTTTTTTTGTGTTTGTGTTTTGGTTTTGGGCTTTTTTGGCAAGGAAAAGTACTCAAGTCTCATTTTCCTAAAAGTTACCGCAACCTAGTTTAGGAAAAGCAGCTGACAAACTCATGATACTTAAATGAAAATACACATTCAGGTTTTACAGTTTTTAAAGACATGCAATTATCAAAAAGCTAGAAGAAAATGAGAAAAACACAAACCTGGAAACAAACAAGTCTAATCATAACTCAGTGCCACAATAAAAAAGTGGTTTTCTGCACAGTGTTTTATCCATTAACATCTGTGATGCTCATCATCCTTGCCATGTTCTGATCAGAAACCTCTCAAAGGACCCAGCAATCTTGGAGACAGCAACTCTAGTTATTTTCCAGTGGTAACTTTATGCTGGTCACATGACAGATCTACCAAAATTAAAGTGATCGAAGGAGGCCTAGAAAAAGACAGTTTGCCACCATCAGATTGGCTGGTGGAAAGAAGAGCCACGTCAAAGAAATCCACTAGTATTGATGTGAAGGGGGAAAAAAAGAAAGGCAGCCAGATGACATATAGAACTCCAAAACAGAGTTGTATTCAAAGCACTCACTGACAAGGAGTTTCCACTGATTCTACTACTTTTGAAAAGGAAGATGCAAGTCTGGATCTTTCCTAGCCATTTCCAAATGCTATGACTAGTAGCACAACAGCCTTATAAAAAGAGGGAGGAACACAGGAACATTTACCGTTTCAAAAACATCAGCTATTGTTCAAACTTACTATGATGAAAAAAACGGGTGGTTTTTTTGTACTTGAATACCCACAGCACTGTCGGGAACTCTGTTCTCTGAAAGCACAGGCAAAATGACAGCCAAGTCAATATCACAAAAACTAAGACATAATTAAGCAGCCTAAAGGATAGGGAATTAAAAGGATGAACCTAACAAATTCAGTCATTATGCTGCACTGTAAGGTGTCTCAAACATCAATACCCATCCAAAGGTAAACCAGCATGCAAGCAAATACCAGAAAATCAACAGAAATCCGGGGGCTGGAATAAGAATTGCGAGACGAGAAAGTTGGAAAGTCTTCAAAAAGTATAAGGAAGTGTAAATAAAATCAAAAAATAAACTGCAAACTATATCTGAAAACAGCAGCCCAAACCTAGGCTGCTTCTGAACAAGACTTCTCAACAGTGAAGCACTTAAGTCACGCAGACTGATCAGAGAGAAAATAAGGACAGAGTCCTAAACTGAGTATAATACAGGGAGCGCAGCACTAATCACCCAAGCATCCAGCCATGCTGCAGTGAAAGAGTCCTACAAAAAAATCAATCGGAAAGCTGTGGAAAATGGTTTTAGGCAAAATTCAAACTCCAACAAAAATATGCTGCACTGAGCTGTTACAGTGTACATCAATAAGCTCTCTGCTCTCCCAAGCACATTCCTTCCAAAAATAAACTCACCATAAACAACCACAACAAACTTCCTCTTTACATCATGTGTTTCAGGCTAACTACTTTTTACAGTTTGAGCTAAATTCTACATTGTAAAATAAAGATCAAGGTTAGCACTATCACCCCTGCAAAACATCATCGTTCCTTCCAGATTTCCATTAAGACCTATTTTTTTCCTCCCTACTCACCTCTAATAATGCTTCATTTGAATTATGAGCCTAAATTGCTCTAGAGGTAATTCAGGTAGTGAAGTGACCAACAGACTTATTTGTAATTGGCCTCACTTGCTACTTGCACACCGGAGTTACATTTCACGGCAGGTTCCACCCCCTCAACCGGAGGTGCAGGGCTGCAATCTGTGGTATCAGCACAGTATCATGGTGCTGTGCTGTTTCTTTCAACCATACCGGTAAATTCAAAACCAAAAATAATTATCCTTCTCTATTACTGCCCAATTACTGTAAAAGGAGTATCCAGGCAACCTCTAGCCCCCCCCCGCAAAAAGAACACGAGATGTATATTCCTGACTCTTCTTAGATTTAAGGGTTTCCCCTTTCCCCATCTTGACCATAAACTGTGCCTTTTCTGCTGCTTAAAACAATCTTGAAGGGTTGAATGCAAAGTTTGCACATTTTTGGGTCAAAATTTTTCCTAAAACATATCCAACTACGATTCTGAAAGGAGCCATTCAGAAGCATACACAATGAAGATTTAAACTGAAACACTTCTTTAAAAATAAAGTACTTCAACTACCACTCCTGAAGTCTTTGTACCAAGCATACTGAAGAGACTCCAACAAAAAGCATATTCCCAGGTTGGGGTTTTTTGGTTTTGTTTTTTCTTGGGGGGGGAGGGGGGGGGAGCACAGCGTTTTTTAACTTGAAAGGCTTCATTTCAATGATTAAAAGAGATAATTACCATGACTGGGGGAAAGCACAAAATGACCTGGATGGCTTCTATCAGTCCCAAAGTATGCCCTTTTAAAATTTCTTATTTAAGTATAAATAGCCCACAAAGAGCTACATCAAGATCTTTAATGTGATAAACAACAGTAATGGCTGCAGCACAGGAAGAAATAGAAAAGCCATTTTCAGCTTTAGTGCCTTTGACAACAGACACAAGATACTCTCTTAGCATTAAATTTGGTAATTCAAATCAGGTCAAATTTGCTTCAAGCTATATTCATTTCACAGCATTTGTACAGTAGCACAAAAAAACTGGTCACATTTTTAATACCAACTAGATTTTTAAGAGGTTTTCACTGTCTTCTTTTTGCTGTTAGAATCAATTTGTTAATCTCAAAGACCATTATGACTATAGGGCTTTAACAAATATTTGTAAGCTTCTCAAGTCTACTACAGACAATACCATACCTATGTTACTGCATCCTTCATGCCTACTTTACCATCTTGAAATATCACAAGTGGGAACAAACTGGGGTGGGGGGGAATCATCCATCAAAGAGGAAACAGAACTATCTGCTAATTTCCTCATTAGGAAAAGCAGATGCAGCAAACCCACGGCAAATCCTGAAGTGTTACCTGTTTATGCTAAGCACCTTGACATTTACAGAATTAAGATGAACACTCTGGAAGCTTTTGCCACTGTGAAGTTTTGCAACACTTGACAAAGTAATCTATCAATAAAATGCAGTCAGAACTGCTCTGGCTAATTCAATCTAATGTTTAAGTTACAGCTTACACCCTGCATATAAAATATGTCATGTGCTTTTATGGTTTCTCAGAGTTTTTACACACAAAAAACCCCCCAGACTTCTAAAGCACATACTAGTAATTTTGCTTCCTTTTATCCTTTCAAAGAAATCAGCATCACCTAACAGAAAACACGAACTACTTCCTACATACAAGAAAAGCCAAACACTGCAAAATTTGCATGAAAAGTTGTACTACAGGAACATAGATGTAAATATACCTCAGGCCACACTTTTACTGGAAACAGCTATGCTCAGAAAAATTGCCTTCATTTGTAAGCAGTTAATATGGGCTTAATTGCAAGTATAGACTTATAAAAAGGTTTATAACTTCTATTATTGTACACGTTGTTCCACAACTGGCAGAACCAAGTTTGGTTTTCTAGACCCCAGTGGTCATCCCTTCCTACCAGGAAGTTAGTACTGGTTCTTCTTTCAGGCCTCTTGACACTCTTCCTTCTCTTCCTGGACAAAAGCCTCAAGGCAGATGGACTGAATGCTAATCAGCAAATGGACCCTATTAGTTGTAATCCTTGACAAAATCTTCTGATTTAGCATTTCTTCTGAAAGAAACCAAGTTCACATCCAGCCAGACTGCCCCGTGATATGAATGAAAGCCCAGTGAATGGGAACAACTGGGAGATCCAATTCAAAAATAAATTTAAATCAGAGCTAAAACTGAATTGTAGATGCACTCATATAGCACACAAGTGAGACTTGCTAGCCAGTAACACTTGTGCAAACTAATCGTCCAACTAATGTAAACTGTAGAATAGAAAAAATTTATTTTTATTGTCTCCCAGGGAAAGAAAGTCACAATTCTACAAAAAATTTGCAGTAACAGCAAAACAACAGTCTATATAATTATATGGCATTTCTAGTCTTCAGCACCGTGTTAAATACTTCAAGAGGTCCCAATGTCATGTAGAGAGGTGGTAGAACACAAGGGATCTGACAACAGGCAGTTTGATCACTCTGAGTTCCATCCACAAGGAATAACAAGTGTTCTGGTACCAGACAAAAGGTATGGGGAGAAACAGCTCCAATAAATAACATAAACATCTACAATCCAGACTTAGGCTATAAAAGCAGCAATTTTAAAACCTGAATGCAGAATACTTCCCCAGGCTCAAGGGGCTCTTTTGCATGATCACTACTACTGGCCTTAGTTATCTAAAAGCTTTTTCCTAGATAAAGTGTCTAATTATAGAGGTATAATTTATATTCAATCCAGAAAGGAAACAAACCTCCCTTCTCCCCTTTTCCTCAGAACTTTAGGGTCTGTCTTCCCACACCCAGAAATGTGAGTGAGGAAGTAAGCTTTATTCAACCAAACACGAACACACCCAAAACAGTTTTTTCCTTATATTCTGTTTCACATATATCTGTATTAATGCTTTTGGACTCCAGCTTCCTTACACAGAGCCTTGCTGTTGCTCTGTTTACTCCTTTTCCCTTCAGGAGCAGAAGCATTGTTTCATGTACGGCAGAACAGCACTTTGTACTCCTCATCCCCTCCCACTGCCTAAAGCAGCCACCAGTGAGGCAGGAGACACTTCAGCGGCCCCACCAAAACACGGTGCTGGTTTGCCAACCAAGGCAGCAGGATTCACATAAAATAGCAGAGATGCTCCCCCTTCCAGAGCCAAAGCTAGGCATTGTAATAATTTTGGTGCCTTGGAATACAATTAGTGGGAGCAACCCGTTGACTCCACTATTAGGGAAGGACTGGAAATTAGTTCTATTCATTTGTATTCATGAATCCCACTCAAGAAAACAAACCTGAAAGAGTCCACGTAAAATCATGCAATTTTTGCAACCACACTTCTACTCTCAGATTTCATAGCCCACTGAATATATTTTATTTACAATTCTAGCATTGGTCTACTGACCAGGCAGCAACAAGCTACAGAATACAGTTAGGCTATTCTGAGTAGTATTTTGGCAAGCATGTATGAATGTCTTAAAAGAAACTGAATTAAGTACCTTTGGATCTTTAAGGAGGAAGCTTAATGCAATCTCTATTCCCACAGTTTTGAAAATGAAGGATGACACAGTACATAGCAAATATACTCCTACCTAGAATGTGTAATTATATAACAGATCTCATGAGACTTCATAAAAAGCAACATATTTGAGCACCTTTCTTACAATAAAAGTAATGAGATCAGTACTACTGAAAAACAAAATAAAAAATTCCACAACACTGCAGCTTTAAAGTCATCTTTCTTTTTCACTTGCTTCTTTTCATAACCACTACTGGACCCAAAGCATAAGAGAAATACTATTATACAACTTCAGGGCATTTAACTGAGAAGGATCAACATTAGACAGCTACTACATTTCACATATCCTCAAACAAAAAGTGCCAAGAAACACATGCCTGAAACAAGGCAGAAAGCTTTTTTTAATTCATCCTGTTCAGAGCTTACACAATAGTGCTTAGTTTTGATTTATGATCAACACTGACTACTAATTAGCAAGCTTACAACTGAGATATTAAGAAGCCTGTTTTGAAAGGCAAGCTGGAGTAGTTTTGACAAGCCTGAGTAGATAAATTATCAACGTAGTAGAAGTCATAGTCATTATGCATAAACTCAAATATGGCCACGAGCAAATACAGACATGGTCAAAAAAAACCCTAAAAGACCAAAAAAACCCTTTCAAAAACCAGCATTACACAACAACTTATATAAGCAAATAAAAAAGGGAAAATTTTACTGCATTTTAGCAAAACTGATTTTTTATATTAAAAAGGTTATCAACAAAGTTTTTAAAGTTTTCTTTGCTACTTTTTAAGACTCTTGAAAAACAGCCAAAACACGGAACCATAACTTCCATATCCAGGTTTTGTTTATTACAAAAATACAAAATTGATATCTTATACTCAAATTCTCTATAACTAGATCAGTGAGATTACCTGTTGCAAAAGAGCTGATGAAGGCAAAGAGCTTGAGAACAGCTTCCATATATTCCCTTGCATTCTTGTCATCCATAGTGGTCTCTGAAAGCAACATCTGCTATTCTGGATACACCTTATTTATTATGATCTACAGTTTTAGACAGAGACTTGAGATTCAAGCTTTATGTCAAGCACCCTTTGAAAGCAGTGAACTGATCTAATTTCTCAGCAAATTACAAGGCGAAAAGCAAGAAAACCCTTCAGAAGAGAAGTGGTCAATAGATCCATAGCATGATTTGGACTGTGAGCAAATGGATTGCTACATGTGGACAAGAACCAATTCTGCACTTAACCTTTTACAGTGCCTATCTTTGTTAGACATGAATCAGATGAGTCAGATGAACAATTACCTAGAGGATTACTGCATGTATTTAGTGGTACTTGACGACAGAAACAGCAGGACCAAAACACATTTAAGGCTTCAAGATCAGACACCCAAAGAGCTCACATATAGCAAAAACAGCAAAAAAAGCTTCTGATGAAAGAAGTAGAGAGAATTCATGCTTTCATATATTCCCCATGATACAATATTCAGAGCATTTCCAAAAAGCTTAAGTAGAATATAGGGAATTGTACTAATTCTGAACAGTGTCTATGCACAATGTCCCAGGCACACCTGACTCAAGACAGGCAACGAGCCTCCCCTAACAAACCTGCTTTGGAACAAATGTGTCAAGCAGCAATTCATTCATCCTAATCTTTTCGGGCAATACGGTATTTACCACCTCTTCTTCACACAAGTGCATGACTCCAATGTGATCTCACCTCAAAGATCAATCAAAAAATGCTGTGGTATTCGAGCAGATTCAAGATAAGAGAAATCCTTGTGGGGTGTGGGATCCCATCTGACAACCTCTTGTGGCATTTTGCAGGAGGGTGAACAGAAATTCACCTTTGTTACCAAATCCAACCAGGGAAGGTTCTCCACGAACCACAGCTCTCTGCTGTTCCTGCCCACCTTACCACCAGCCAGCCACATGGTTTCCAGTTCCTCAGCAGCACCCAGTGCTAAATCTGAATTGTGGGATTCAAACCGAGAAGGCAGCATACAGCAGGTATATTTGTCCCGGTCACATTTTTCCACCTATCCATGAAAATTCAATTACTAATTATTTTTGCAAATCAAAATTTACATCTCAACACTAAGAACAATACAAGAAGTTTCCTTTGTCTCCTGTTTTCACCTTCCCCTTCAGTATTTTCCACCTTCACACCTAGCATAGGAAGTCCTCACTTTCTCCAAGAATAGCTCAAAGAACCACAGCTTCTGCTTGCTGCTAGAAGCAGATAACTCTGAAGCTATACATATGTTCTGACATATGCAGTCACTTTGTCAGAATACATGGAAAGAGCTAAAAATGGTTTTGAACAGTAAGTAATAAAAAGCCTTCCAGAAAGGGTTCAAAGTACATCAACAAAAAAAGCTGCAGCCAGAAACACAGAAACAAGATCTCTACAATTTACTGGACATGAAAGAATGCTAAATACACCCAACAGCACTGCTATGACACAGCAGCTTTAACTAAATAGGTAGAAAGGCATGCAAGATACAGCCCTTGATCTTCCATTCTCAGAAGCATAAAAATATTCAAGGTACAATTTAACTAAAAAGTCACATGTGAACACCTACAGAAACAAAGATAGTGTTTTTAGTTATCTTAATCTTAGCCGGAAAACAAAAATTTCTCCATTTTCTTTATGTTTACTTCTATTTATTTTAATGACACTTCATTTAAAAGCTTCTCACTATATCAAGAAAACACAGCTGAGTTTAAATCTTTTTGCATCTGTATGTAACAAAATCTACCATAAAACTTCATCTACTAGGAGACTTTTTATAAAAACCCAAAAGGGGGGATCAGCAAATTGAGGCTGCGGCTCATTACAAGTAAGAGAAGCTGCACATTTATGCTTCTTCATAATAAATAGGTAACATTTATTGAGTTGTCCATGTCACTCAGATAATACTATCAGTACTAGTATATGTGCCAGCAGTATCTGGTACGAAAAAAACCCAGGTATTTAACAGGATAGACACTTTAGAGGGAAATACACAGCAATTACTGCCAATCTAAATTGGGCATATACACCTACCTCTCTAGAAGACACCACAATCTGCAATACTTTTAACTGTGTCAAAGTTGATCTTTTATCTTTTCTGTGGAGTTAGAAGTGCTAAGAAGCTTTCTTACCCAAGAAGAGCCAGCCTCAAGCTTCATCTGAAGGACATGCATAGTAGGTTTTTTAGAACAGTGTGTGTACAAACAGCTTAAGATGTGACATATTTCTAGGATGTGACTCTTCTACTACACCTGCAAAGGTATAATTCTCAGCAGCTGGAGAATTAGCAAGCAGCTTTTTGGTCCCTATTAAAGACCTACAAATAACAACATGAAAAGAGCAAAGCAAAAAAAAAAAACAATCCCATCGTTTTATTACTGTTTGGATAGGGAAGTTCTGGAGAATTAAAAGATGAAAATGCAAATTACGCCTTTAACCACTTAACTGGGGAGAGACGGCACTTTCTCAAGGAGCATTCTGTAAAGCACAAATATGAACAGCACACAGAAGTTATGAAAAGTCTCCCCCAAAACCATCAAATGCAGTAAGAAAAGAATCATCTTTACTGAGGCTAGGGCCCTAACCTGAATGGTTATTTTTGCATATAATGGCAAGTCGAGGATAACCTAACCTTAGTGCGATACATCTACATCAAACCACTTAGAAACGTGCAAACAAGTAAAAAATGTAACATCTTTAGTGAAGATGGTTACCGGGTGCTTTTCTTATATTATTATTTTTGCATTGTAACAATCTACTTATTTAAATATTAATCATGTTCAACATGCATTAAATTGATTTTACTTTTTTTTTTAAGCTGACAGCAAGAGTTTTAAGGAAACTGGTAAATATGCAATATTGACAGACATAGCCTTATTTGAGCAAGCAGAAAAAGTTCTCTGTATCTGTCAGCAGTTCATCTTATTACTAAACAGGAAAGCCTTTCCTTCCCTGCTTTTCAGCAGCACAATAAACCCAAAAAAAGATGCAATAATATATTACTTTTAAGATGCTAGAGAAATATGATAATCAACAACGGATTTAGTCATTAATTGCATTATCTTTTCTGTAGCAGTTTATTAAAAAGACAAACTCCAAAAAAGCTGTTCACACTCTGCATATTAAAATTAGTGTAATTCAAATAAGAACTGTCATTATAGGCAATTTAATCAAATGCTAGTTTCTCTTCATTTCTGTTTCGAGGCAACCCTATTTCATCTTTGGCTAAAAATCCACTTTTAAGTGAAATATTTTCAGTTTCTTATTAACCAGATACTACGAGTGGCCTAACTTCACCTGATTAGCAACTGCAAAGCATGTCAGGACACAAATTTAACCACAGCAGATTCTAAAGGGTACTAGATTCACAAAAATTTTCAAGTCCTGTCAAACTATCAACATCTTCCATCTTCCTGAGCTCTACATCTGGTTGAAATGGTACAAAAGCATTTTTGCAGTTCAGCCTTTTTTGAGGCAAAATAAAGTGCCTCAATGATAAAATGAGAAAGCTGAATGGTAGAAACACCTATGCAGCTTCTCATCCATATGACAGAATCTCTAGATGTTGTCTCTGGAAAGGTTTGAACTATTGAGTTAACATCACTTGTTAACATTTGTCAAGTAATTTTAATAACCAGACTGGAGAGCCTATGTTTCACCACAAGTTCAAGAATGAAACCAGACCATTATCATCAACTATGACTCCAAAATGGGACCTTCCTTATTTTTATCTAACCCAGTATCCTCCTCCTGACAGAGGACAAAAGCACATGCTCATGAAGAAGTACATGGAAGTGCTTTGAACAGGGGTTGGACCAGATGACTTTGAGAGATTCCATCCAAATGAACTATTCCATGATTCTGTTAAAAGGCATGCAAGCAAACACTGATGCTTCCTTAAAATATGACTTATCTCCCAAAGTTTATGGTGCTAGTTGACAGAGATCTTTATTTTGACCTCTTAACAACATGTGGTTTTGAAAAGTTATAAACAGTAAACAAGAAAGCAAGCCACCATCAACAGTCAGGCCCACACACTGCTAAACACAAAATTTATTTCTCAAAAACCAAAGGCACAGACTTCAGCTAGTCACAAACTTCAAGCAAGAAATGGCTGCTTAACATTTATTAGCAGGAGGGCTATTCTGAAGCCTTTTAAAAGAGCCCTATAGATGCAGAGTCAAGAAACTGCAGGAGGCACGTAACTGGAGGCCTCTTAATCCATCCTTACAGGGAACTTTTTCTCCAAATTAGTAGTACCATGTAATGATTTCCGCTACTGTCATTATGATGATCCTCCTTCTGATTTCCTACTTATCCTGCTGTCTGTATCTTTGCCTGGTCTCATTCAGCCACTCGACACCATTTAATAGGCACTAGAAATACAATTAGAGCACTCTACACTGTCCTTCAAAAGCAAATTACTTCTTAGAAATGAAGGTTTTTTTTTTTTGGGGGGGGCGGGGGGGGGGGGAAGACCAGGTAGAAAACTTCAGAGGAGTGCCAAAAGTGGGGGCCAAGAAGATAGATAGATACAATGCCTAGAAATTTGTCTGTTGCTTACATAGCACAGTTGCTGCCTTGAATGGTAGGTCTCAACTCCCTTCTAATTAGACAGGTATAAAAAACTGTTATGCAATTACATTTAGAATAAATGCATTTACTGTTACTTAAAGCAGAAGCTGGTTTTGAGTAGAATCTCAAACAGTCCAAGTATCTGCAAAGCTCATTAAATACTTCCTCTGAGTCAGTTTTATTTTATTCAGCTATCTGAATGCCTGCCATTTGCCATAAATCAACCAAAGCAGATAAATTCACACTCAAATAAAAATTTGGACACTGTCCTCAGCTCAAAACACAGTCTAACAGTGTCTAAAAATCACATCCTTTTACTTACTGTATAGACTGAAATAGCTGTGATAATTCAAGCCACATTGTTTCAATTCAAGGAATACTGAAAGCTAAAATCTGGCCCAATCATCCAGGTCTCAACTCATTTCTCTGCATTCAGTGACTAAAAACTATCTGATCATAGAGTGACTTCACTGTTGAACAGTTAGACAACAGAGGGTAAAAGGATGAAAAGGGCAAGAACTGTATTTCAGAAACACAGTGTATTTTTCTTCTTCAGAAAGGATATGGATTCAGTTTTCAGCCACTAGACCATGATAGTCTATTAAGTGGATTAGTAAATACCATGCATTATTGGATTAAGTCTACCTATATTGTAGCAGAAGTGGGTATTGATCTTGCAAAATCACCGACAGAAGACATTGCCCTGCAGTGGTAATCGGTTTAGTTTTTTAGTTTGTTACTCAGGAAGAAGTAGGAGACAATATAGATCCTTGAAATAATCATTCAAATAAAAATTTTACATACTGTAAGGTAATAATAGAACATGGAAAAATTCCAGCACAACTTCACAGAATAAATGAATGTAGAATGTAATTTTCACTGATACAGTAACCTACATGTAGGAGCGGTTTTAACACAGCAATCAAAATCATGGTCTTCAAGGTCTGACTTTGCTCGAGTTTCACTGAAGTTAATCACCAGGCCAAAAATGGTGCTGCCATGGAACATACATGAGGTGTGGGACAAGAGGCTTCTTTTGTCCTGCTCAAACCAACCTCTGCACCTCACACAGGCTTTAGAGTACATGGAAACGAGGTGGCTGTGACTTTGTTTATCGCTACTTCTTTCTGCAGCAGAAGACTTGTACTAACAAGGTTACCTTTGGCTTCTTCAGAGCTGGGAGTGTCAGACATTGAACCTATATAAAGAGATTATATGATTTCTTGTTATAACTTCCATTGCTGAGAGCACAGAGCAATGGTTAGTCACAAACTCATGCAATCATCTCAAAGGTTTCTACATTCCCCAAGTCTTTCGCCAGAAGTCTGGAGAGAAAAGGCTAGAATCTGGTGACCAAAATGCACTGAGTTCAGAAGGGACATCCCCTTAAAAACAATTACAATTAAATTTGAACAGTACTTTATGTTGCTAACCTGTCAAGCAAAACACCATCACACTTCACCCAAGACCCAAGAAAACTCATGTTCAGAGTCAAGTTTGTCCTAAGGTCCTTGAAAAAGCCCCTTCTGTTACATTTTTATGCAGTCTGATGTGAAGACAGATTATTTTTACTGCAGGGTATTACATGAATTGCTCAAAGGCCTCTTTGACAGATTGTGCTACTTGTCCTGTAAAGCATTTCCTGGGATGACAAAAAGAAAACAAACTAAATCATCCTTATCAATGGCAGATGAAAATAACTAATAGGGAAAACAGAGGAGCAAACAATAACCGGAAACCGACAATGAACTGCCTAATACCTTAAACCAAGAAAAAACAGAGAAGTGTTTTTCTCTGCTGAAAAAGAGAAAGAGAACTGCTGACTTTCAAGACAAAGAATTTTACTCTCAGAAAACCTACAGCTCCCTTTCAGCTCTGCAGCGTGGGACAGAAACTTTAATATCTCGTCATCAGAAAAATCATGTAGATGTGAAGACAAATTAATGGATCACAGTTTAACACAGATAGAAAGTAAATGTTTTACAGCCTTACATCATAGGGTTTAAGGAGATATTTATAGATGAAATATCAACTAGCTCATTACCAGAGTATTATATCAGAGGTGAACCACCCATATCTTTCATGAGACAAACTTAGAATATTCCTGAGATTCCTCCCTACCATAGTTTTGAATACAACACATTGAAGACATAGCAATATGCATCAAGGCAATAACAATCAGTGGATGTGTGCAGTGAATGCCCTTTGTTACTCCATGCTATTTGATCTTATCAAGTGTCACCGACTGCTTATCTGATAATTATATACTTCAGCAGTGGTTTGTTTCACAGTTGTTCAGTTTAACACAATGCTCATGATCCTGTACTGCAAAGTGCTCCACAGACACCCAACATCCTCTTTCAGGCCACTGAATTACCATTTTTTTCACTATCTTAGCAACAGAAAATGATTTTGGATTACCTCATAAACTCAAAACTTAACATGTAATGATGTCAGACTGCAAAACTGCTATTTTAAAAGGTACCACTGTTCGCAGTTGGAGATGTCACCTGGGAATGCTTCAGTTCTTTCCAAAAAAGCAAGCTGTCACCTTATACAGAAATCAGCACCACTGCACATATTCCAAGCAGTAAAATACCGTAGCCAGATGCTGTTAGAACTGACACTTGATGTCTCTATCTGGCCCACATTTATGTGTGTCATTCCACTGCATTGATTCTCACTCTGCAGAAGGCTGAGTTTAACCCCCTTAAATCACAGACCATTGCAACACTTCCGAGGAAGCATCTGGCCCATGAAACATTTGTTTAGCCTTCACAGAACTTTCATGAGCAGAAGAACCAGAATGATGCACTTTGCATTAACTTTGACAGATGTGTGGTTCCAGTCATAAGATATCCGCATAAATTTCTGGCTTCAGGTCCCATCTATGACTGAGATCAAAGCTTCAGTGATATAAAGCTAGAACTGCTTATGAAATTAGGAAACCAGGACCCTCTAAAAAAACTTTCACTTCAAGTTTAAAAGAGCCAAGGAACTACACTGAATCGCATCACTATACACTTAACACAACTTAAATCAACACTGACAGGAACTTAGCACCATTTCAAGATAGAGTGTAAGAGTTCTCAGATTTGTGCTCTTGGTAAACTACCAACAGTGAAAAATCAGGATGAAAGTAAAGGCTGACAAGAACTCAAATAGAAAAAATAATCTGAGGAAATAGTCAGCTTCAGCAGCCTTTCTCCCCTCCAACCACTGAGAAGTCTGAATAGTCTGCCTTAAGTATTGTATTATGGTAAATGACTGGTAAAAACATATACAACGTAAGAAGTGAGGAAAAAAATATTATTAGAAGATGTTCATTTTCTTTAGTAAGAGAAATTCAAGACAAGGGTATGGTATAAACTCTTTATTTATCAGTAAATGTGCTCAGCAGCTCAACAAAAAAAATATCCAAACTCCAAAATGAAACAGTTGCACGCAACAGCTATACTACATAGAGAAATATACTGGAAAAAGGAACAAACATTAACTGTTTCAAATGGTTTGACAGGTAAGATCTGAACTGACTGTTGCAAAATCAGCCAGAAGGAAAACAATCATATTGAATCATTGAATCACATTCAATGAGTCACACTGGTTTTACTACAATTGGATATTTAGACCACAAATACTCCATCCAAGAATATCACTTTGGTTACAATATGAACCCATTCGTTCATAAAACTGCCAGCATTTCTTGATACAGCAGGAAAGACTAACATTTTCAGCCAACAAGAAAAAAGAAGCAGTTTTAAACTCATACAATGTATTTATCTATACAAAAACCTGACTTCTACTTTGAATCCTGCTCTAGGCTTGTACCAAAGATGGCTTCAAAAACCAGTGCTGCGCTACAGTGGCACCTGATTATCCAGTGGTGAGGAACTGAAAACAGTATCAATGTGACTTCTAACAGGTCACTGCTTAGAAAATGTGCAACATTTAGCTCACACTCTACCCATGCACCGTGAACAGCTTAGGACGATCTGTTGAGTAGCATCAGAAAAAGTGCTGGCTACCCGATAACCAATTTAAGAAATAAAACATATCCATTAGTTTGGTACCTTCTCTGAAACGTGTTCAAGTTCACACATTACATTAAACACCATTACATCTGAGCATCTACAAAAACATAACTAAAACATCATGCAGTGACTAATTTTCCTTACTCTAATACCAAAACCATAATGATCTCACCATAATGAACAAGCTTACTGCAATAAATTAAATATCAACAGAGCAACTATGTGTTTGTGTACATGTGTGCACATGTGTAAAATCAGCAAGGACATTTCAGTTTAAAAACAAAATGAAAAACCGGTAAGGTAGGAGAAGAAAAACACTTGGAACAAAAATATTTACAGAGTTAGAAACACAGCAAAAGTTACAAATGGCCTGAAAACAGCTAATGCTGTGATGGGATTATGTAGGGAACCACCAAAAACTTCACAAAGCTTAAAGAGTGAAGATGACACCTACACAGTGCAGAGCTCAGTATCTCATTAGATCATTTTAACGAAATTTCCTGAACTCATCTATTAGAGACCCAGTAAAATAATTTAGAGCATTTGTTATGAGACTGACAAGGAAATGACACATGGCACAGAAAAAACGAAATATTTCCAACAGAAGCATCACTTTTTTAAAAAAAAAAAAAAAGCCATATAGATTACAGGCAGATTTTGGCCAAATTATGGGTTCACATCCACACACTCGGAAGCAGAATCTCTTCCCACAAAATCTTCACCAGTAAACAAAGAATTTTAATAGAGAAATTAGGATCTGACCAAAATACTGCCACATGAGAAACAGATCAGTTTAGTTTACATACAATCACCAAAGCTTTACAAAAATATTTCCTTTATTTTTACAAGCAATATTTTAATACACTACTACTTGGTACTAAAGCTCAGTTGTCAGAACTTGAGTCATGTAACAGCAAGTATCCAGTAAGAGGTACCTTGCTGTAGTTGCCTTGCATATAATCTACTCAAGAAGCTTTGCATCCAAAAACACTTAATAAGAAAATAAAAATCCAAAAGCTCTTTAGAAGTTAGCCAGTAAGCACTACAATTCCAATTAATGTTGTAATTGCAAACAATTAAAAAATGAGAATTGAAGATCAATCCTATTAAATACCAACTTTAGTTCTGTTCATTAGAATCTTTAAGCTAGTGCACAGAGAGGAAAATGTTTAAAATGATCTTAACAAAAATTCAGATTAAATTTTTTTTTGCTGTTGAGTGATTAAACACCACCATGTTATAAGCAACTTGTGAGAGTATTTGAAAAGCTATGGTTTCTAGATAAACTCAAATAGGCAGATTAACTGACTTTTCCCAACAATAAGTTTCAACAATCACACACTGTAAAAGGTTTCTCTTCTCCATCAGGTTTTAGACTGTGCAGGTTTCTTTCCCCAGCACTAAAAAAAAGGCTCAGGAAAATACCACAAAACAGGCAAGATGATCAAGTATGTGCAAACTGTAGTTCACTGCGTTACAAAACAAAGAGAAGAGGAAAAAATAAGAAAAAACCACTATAAACCAACATAAAAGTATGAGAGAAGACCTAACTGAAGCCAAGTACTCACATGAATATGTACTTCAAGCTCTCATCTGAAAGTAAATCAGTGGAAAATCATGCAGGCCAGTAAACTCACTGTTAGGTTACTGATCTTTCACATCTTGAAGAGACACTTGCTTCTTCACAGAAAGATTTTCAGAGTTCATCTATTCTGCTCTCTCAAAAATTTATCAACTTTTTTCCACAAAAACGAGTGACAGGCTATAGGTGAGGCATTACTCCAAAAGAGAGATCACTCCAGAGGAATGTGTCATCTCTAGGCATACACTGGCTCCATTCTGAGTTCCACCAGTTTTCAACTTCCTTGGGTTTTACCTCTGCCAATTCACCTACATTCAACCTATTTTGCTTTGGCATCCCCATCAGGTCCATATAAGTATTCGGCCATCAATTTTTATACTTTGTAGGCATCATCAGTGGAACACAATAAATTACTTCTTTAAAGAATTTTATAACCTTAAAACCAACCTTTTCTATATCTGTACTTCATGGAAACCTCATAATCCTGTCAACAGAATCCCTGCAACTTAATTCCTTCCCTTTTTTTTTTTTAAATCTAGTTTCCTAAAGGACCCATGTCTCCAATACCACAACAGTCGAACCCAGACTTTATAGAAAAAGTACCCTGAGAACTGGAAGAGCACTGTCTAACCCGGCCCCAGCCCCTTGGCACAGCAGTACCAGACAGGCAGTCGCCGTGCAAGTAGCTCCAAATGGGCTGCAGCCAAAGACACACAATGGCACACAGGACAGTTTTCAGAGGAGGAGAGAACTAGACGAACTGAGGTATTCTGAAGTGAAGTTACACGGGAAAAGGAGGCAGGGACATGCAAGAAATGTTGCTAGTTCTTTTCCATCCTACGGTTTTTCTTTGTAAAAACAAGAAGACTGGACTGCAGCCCTGCACTCCAGACTACACTCTCCTGAGTATACATAAGGCACTGAACACTCAGCAATGACAGTTCACCGATCCTAAGAAGCCAGGTAATGAAGGTCCCACCAAAGGCCAAACATCTACTCAGATACTGTGGTAGCAGGAACACCACTGAAATCTTATTTAGGAGCATTTCAAATCACACCATATCAACAAGAAGCAGGAACATCCTAAAACTGTTCCTATTAAATTGTACTGTCCACCCACTGGTTATTTTTCATTTAATTATTCTTCCTATCCTGCCATATGATAAATGATTTTGTTCCTGGCATTAAAATTGAGGGAGAATAAAGAACAAGTATGTGTGAGTATCTGAAGCTCTTGGTACCAGTGGCTGGCTTGATAAATAAATTGCCCCAGAAAGTGAACAAATGAAGGGAGTAATTCTAATCAGAACACAATCCACCACCAGCAGCTACCAGTATTAAACCCGTCCAAGCTTTTTCCAGTGAACAATAAAAGTATTTTAAAAACAGGGTGTGTTGCTTCTTTAAGATCACTTTAAGTCTTGCAAGTTACAGTCCATTTCTTTACATCCATGCCAAAAAGCCATGTTTAAACCAGAACACTTGAGAGTGCATATAATTACAAATGAAGCACTATGACAATATTGCATGGTATTTTCATTTAAGTTGTAATCTACAGGTGATCTACAAGGCTAAAGCGACAATTTGGAAACAAAACAGACAATTCACTATAGCAGGGGTTTCCAAACAGCTTTCAAAGTCAAAGCTACCAAACAGTTGCTCAAGAACTAGGAACTGCGTAGAAAGGTCCTCTGAAAGCCACTTGACTGTAAGTGTTCTGCACTTTGGAAATCAGACGATTTTAAATCAAATGAAATTTTAAAGTCCAACCTCTAATAAGACTCACAAAGCCTGAACGCTTTGAAATACATAGCTATAGGAGAAGTCACTACAAATATATATTCTTAAGTACATAAAGTCTATAGGAGAAAAGAATTTTTAAAAATTACGACTTTGCATCTACTTGGGTGTTGGTTCAAATCATGTTGCCAGCGTCATTTCAATACGAGAACAACAAAAGAGGGATTTCCTGACTCAGTGTTTAGAAGGAAGACACACTGCAAAGTAACTAGTTTTTCCACACCTCATACACACTAAAACAAAAACACACACCCACTACTTAAGCAAGTGTAATTATATTAATAAACAGACAGAACTACAATTCCACAATTAAGACTTTCTTTAATTGGGAGATACTAACCACAGTCGTATTACTTCTGGAAGTTTTCTTTTCTTAAGCATCTGACTTAAGCATGTACCATCCTCTAGAAAGCCTATCCAGCAGACAAATACAGAGAATACTCTTCGGATTTCAGACAGACTAAATATTTATGTCGGGTTCTCAAGTGTTTCAACAACTATCTTATACTTGCAGAGATTACACAAGATTATGAAGGAAGCAGGCTACCAAGGCAAACTTGACATTTTTCCACTGCTGAGCTTCAATGCTTCAGATGTAGACTCAGTTGCTTTAAACCACTGCTTAAATGTCTTATTTTGAAAGCATCAAGTATGAAGCTCAGTGGGCGTATTTCTGCCCACTTTATGTCTTATCCTCAGAGGAAGTGCCTGTGAGTTTTTATTCTACAAAACCAACTTGTTGCAAAAGCAGTGTGATTAAAACTACTGCTTAGCCTTTGAGAATATAACTAATATGAAATTCATTCTCATGAAGATTAAAGACAAATCAATGACAACTCATTAATAAGGAAAACAAAGGGCTTTCTCAGTCTTCCAATTTCTCGAGAAAAGTTTACAAACACTACCTAAAGAACCAACGCAACTTAGAAAAGACAAACACAGTTTGAGATAGAAATGTTGAAATGTTTATTATGGCTAAATATTATAGAGTAACACCAGTTTCTATTAAGGTTAACTTTTCAATTATTCTTAAAACATTAAATATGAAAAGGGTATTTCCACATCCACTTTTTATATTTGTATCTGTGTAGTTCATCATCATTTCATCCCTTAGTTATACTGAATGTAAACACCCTAACACCTGGAAATCAGCAACTATACTTACAGAAAAGACCTCACTAACATTACGAGCCTCAAATACTTTAATCCTACCAAACCTCACTCAAACAGCAAGTTACAGGACAGAAGATGGGTCTGAAATGGGCCACTTCCAAAGCAATGCCACTAACCATCTTAGCCCAGCCCAGGTAACGAGATAACCTGCTCCAGAAACCATGCTCAGGCTATTCAACAACTACTCGGCCTTAGGCACGTCCACGTCTAAATGACCACTCTCCAACTGACACAACGAAGCGCAGGAAGCCACCACACACTGCTACGGGCAGCCTCATCAACTCCAGGGCAATGACAGTAACTGGGGAAATACACATTTTATGGAGTACATTGGCATTTTAGGCACAAGAAAGGTTCTGCAAAACTCATCTATTTCCCTGAAAAAATTCTTACTGGAAACAGCCGATCTGTTTGATGCTGTGCTTACTACTTGCCCAGTCACTAATACCTTACACTGTTAAACTGAAAACTGAATTGTTTCTACAACAGTAACAACACACTCCAGCGTGTTGTTGCTCCAGCAACTTTTCATACTGCACATTCCAAAGACAAAAAAGTCAGATATCACGTTATGCACATCTATTAAGTTTAACTGATAATTCCAGCTAAATAGACAACAGGAAAACAGTTTCTATACTAATGCCTCAGCTGCAATATCAAGCCTGATGGACACCTGAAAATAGCTGGGCAGAGAGATCACAGATCCCAAACATGATTTGTTTTCTTCCTTGTACCTCTTTAGCAATTGTAAGCATTGTTTTTCTCTTTTTTCATTTCAGAACAAATGGGTAACACACTGACACCGAGTACCTCCAAATAAAGCACAGTCAGCAGATCAGTAATTGTACAATCTGCAGTAGAAGGTAGCCATGCACATATGACTCTTGGTAGTAGAAAGAGCAAGAGAACATTTTAGATTATCTCCAAGAGATAATACCATAATACACATAAAAATCAATAAATACATACAGTTTTCTTATTTCTCCAGCACTAACCAGACACAGATAAGCACTACATTCTAACTTTTTAACTTTACTAAGTAGACTATAGATAATTCCATTTACTATTACAGATTGGTATCATTATGTCAGCTAAAGACCTCAAACCAAGTCAGATTACACTATCTCAAAGGATAAATGCAGCACTAAATAATTACAATTCTAAGAATCTACCTGCAGATTACATTAGAATGTTTACCAACACAAGTGATCAGTAATACACAAACTATTGCAACTTCATATTTAAAACAGACACATCTTTTCAGAGCATACTACTACCAGGCATATAACTTTGAAACAAAATCATTTCTCTACCACACCCCTCCCCAGATGTTAAAGGATTAAATGATCAGTCATCATTTTGTTTAAAAACTCACTTTCAAGTATCTGATTTCTATACTTGGGGGTTAAAAGAAGAGAAATAGATTTTTAATTTGGGAAACTACTGCCACCTCTCCTAGTAAACATCCAGACAATGGCACAAATTTCCACGCAAATGAATGAAGTCTTAGTAATAAGTGCAAAAATAGTAAGACTAGTCAACATCTCATTTCCAATCTAATTTTGGACCAATTTTTCTTCTTGAGGGTCACAATCTTCTACAGTTTTCGTAAGTGTAATTGCTTAAAACTGTACTACATGCAAATGAAAAACACCAAGGTAATTTTAGAGACTTTCTCCAATTCTAACACATCCCTACATCTACCACTTATGAAGGCAGTTTCATTCCTTCTTCCTTCATATTTCCTGTAGATAGCAAAAAAACAAATTTTACTTCAGACTTAGCAGTTTTATACCAAATAATGAATTATGTACTTGGATGCTAGATTATAAAGGAACCTGTAATCAAGTTCCAAAAGAAAA
Source organism: Ptilonorhynchus violaceus (assembly GCA_013397565.1). Lineage (NCBI taxonomy): Eukaryota > Metazoa > Chordata > Aves > Passeriformes > Ptilonorhynchidae > Ptilonorhynchus > Ptilonorhynchus violaceus. Next base: position 1,826,329 of record VZRJ01000884.1, read on the forward strand.
AAGCAATCCTCAAATTTTAAAATTATAGCTCGCTTTTGTAATCAAAAGAAAAATATAAATGAACTATATATACACATAAATGAGTTTTCACCAATTTACCCTTCATTTCTAACTTTGTCAATAGTACTATTATGTTACATATACATAATGTCTGCACAGGATATCCATTGTATCGATGACAAAACAAAGCATTATCAGGCTACCAAATTACAAAAGATAATGCTAGGTAACAAAGTGAGGGTTGGCTATTACGAAACACTTTTTAAACTATTATTATTATTGTCATGATTAGCATGTCAAAACAAAGTCACATATCCAGTAGCATCAGTTACACACAAATGAACCCAACCTTACTAACAGTCTACTATAAAAGTACTCAAAAGAGTGAGATAAAAAGAAAGAAATCAGATGTCCTAACAGGAAAGATGACAAATCTGGGTCATCACTGAAGCCTAAACGAACTGTTCTGAATGGTATTATTCATTCAGATTAACTATAATTTCCCATTTTCTGTAGTCCATAGGGAACAAACTGTTTACATTTGGTTTGCTCTACAACCATACAAACTAGAAAGGTTTGTTTAAATTAAAGCCTTGATTTTGTAGCACAGTTTTGTGGCCACAGAAGTGCAGGATACGCAGGATCCTACTGCCTGGTTATGTACAACATTTGCTGTGTTGCTCTCAACCATAAAAATATTCATTTTTTTGTTCAAATGAAAAACCAAGTTTGAATTACTTCTGTCATACTTGCAAGTTAGATTTTATACTAGAGCTACACCAAACTGTTTTCTTAAGACTGTATGAACTATACAGTTGTCATCATTTATTTTTCTCCTCATCAACCTGCAGATCAGACAACATTCTTCTTAACCAATCTAGATTTATCAGCCTAGCAGGAAAGATCCATGTTTTCTCATGAGATCATGCAAAACATACTTACATCATCATCACAGATTTTAAGAACTACATCAAAATACTTCTAATGATCAACACTCAAAGCAAAGAAAGAAACTCACCTACTACCATGAGCGTGAATTCAAATCCTCTCTTCACAGACTTTCGGTAAACTTGATTTGGAAGATTTGCAAACCCCACATATCCTTCAAGGTTCTTCTGTTGCTAAAGCAAGAGATATTTATGGAAAAAAAAGTTAAAAGAAAAGCATATAATTTCTTAGTTGGCTTCTATTTTTATTTATTGAAATGTTCACTTCATTTTCACATTTGTAGAGAAGTGCTATCTACCCAAACTCTCAACAACACAAGCTGTCTACATCCAAGACAGTGCAATGAACTGCAGCAATAAATACGAAAAAAATTATTTTTGGCTGGACAGCCAAAAAACTGGCACAGAAATTCAGCTATGCTAACAGTATTTAGAGCAAGTACAATCACCACATTATGACCGCACAAGCCGAAGAGTGTGCATGTGCAAACAAATCAAAATATCATCAACTTGGTACCAATGCCCATTTGAAACACAGGCCAGCAGTATGAATGTACCCTTCCTATACTTCCAAGTCACGGTGCTACTGCCCCAACATGATGGGAACCAACCTGACAGCCTCTGCTGCTGTGCCCCACAACTGGAGGTCTTCCTGTTAAACCTAGGCCTACACTGATGCAGAATGCCTTTCAACAAACCCTCCATAAAGGCAAAACTTCAGTTGCCTTGTACTGTGAAAGTTACCCAAAATACTGCCTACTACAAAACAAGAGGGGAATTCTGGATGTTTGCCATTACTTCTTCTCACCACATTAATGTGTGCTGAAGGTGTTTAAAATGCCCCCTCCTCACTGTACTAGGCCCAGCAATCTTTCAAAGATCAACCATGCTACCTTTACACCACTCGTCTAGCAGAATCCTAGAAATGTGTTCAATACAGCAGGTCTGAGGATTGTCTTATCAGACAAGACAGTTTAGTTATTTTGCAAAGAATCTGAAAATATTTTCTTGAGGCAACTGTCTACTTGAAGCAAGACAAGGCACCGCTTCTCATGGAGCAATGATTTCAGCCTTAAGGCTTTATATCCATACACAGATGAGAGGATGTTACGTGATGCTGGTACTGGCTCTGTTTCAGAGTTTAAGGGAGTTGTATATATCCACATAGCTGAAGTGTTGTCTGCAAGTTTAAATTCCACTCCCTAAGATTATCTTCAAGAGGACAGAGGAATTTTAAAAAGTTTTTCTTGAATGGAAGATCTAGCTTTTTTGCAATCCAACAGCACTAGTCCACGAATGGACTAGCTGCTTTAAGTCACATAACTGATTTCTCCATTTGGCAAACAAACTATTAACCTCAAGCAAAGCTACACCACTACAAACACTAAGTTAGAGGTTCAAGCTAAAATACAATGCAACAAATGTTATTACTTCTCTAAATGTAGGAATCTTTGTGTTGTGTCATCAAGAAACTTTTTTAAAGAAGCTTTTTGTTTCAACATAGCCTTTGGTGCAGCTATATTCTCATCTGAAAGGTTACAAAATATTAAAAAAAAATCAGCCAGGAATTTAAAATCCAAATATTTGCTTTAATTTTCCAACCCATTACTACAACTACACGTGACGAATGGAATTTATCACCATCTAAAACCCTGAGCAGGAGCTAGTGCTTCAGAGACATTACATGACACACAGGTCAGTACTTTTCAAGATATTAAAGAGCTCCTTAACAGTGCAGGTCCTTAATAACCATTAAGGATATGGAACTGCTCTTCATCCTACCAGATGTGAAATATCTAATCACAGTCAGACACTCCTAATAGTTCTGCTTGTCAACCACCTGCATTTTTTAATATCTACATACCTTTTAATGCATGTCATGTTTACCAGAAACAGCTCACTCCCTCATTAGCTAGTGCTTCTTTTGCTTAAAAGAATGGGTTGCCATGTAATTCTTTTCTGAACTACAGTTATGTCTCTTCCCTTCCTCTTTATATATTTACATATACAAATACAATATAAATATAGTCCTCCATATGTAGGATAGTTCTACTCCTAAGAACTTTTAGATTACTGAGTATGAAATGCTAAAAAAGAATAGATGGCAACTTTTGGGTTGTTCGCTCTATTAAGTGTGTCTAGAGCAATTACACTCACATTTTTAGATAATGAAATATACTTGTTACTAACCAGAAAGACGAAGATGTGTGAAGTGTTACACTGGGCATTAATGCTGTATTTAATGTGAGCATTTATCCTCCATAGGAAAGAACCTTTTAAAAAAATTGAAGCTGGATGCCAGATCCAGATTTCGGGTATACCAATTAAAACTGAAGATTTCAACACACCGGTTTTTAAATGGTTGCATTTGTTCATCACTTGCTACTTCTAAACAGACCAAAACAAATTAGGAATTGAGTTTCTTTAATTCCTGCAACAGCTTTTAAAAGAACTTAGTACTTTTTCTGCAAAAGAACTGACTTCCACTGTCTTGTACATGGTGCCAAGTGAGATCTCATGTTTCTAATACTTACAATATCTTCCCCTTAACTTTCATCCCTTCCCGATTTTCAACCAGCTGCTACCTAAGCCCAATTTTAGTTCACCTACTAAAAATCCAATGCTGCTTCTATTCCCACATTGTAAAACATCTGCATCGAAGTAATACTTACAGCTACTTTGTAAACAACGCGTTTCCATCATTTCCAGGATTGAAGATATCAATAGAATACATTCAGAAGTAGTCCAGTAAAATGATGAATTTGAAGCATTGCAGCAACAAGTCCATACAGGTGCAGCCACAATCCAGAGAGAGAAACAGGGCAGTGTGAGGAAGAAAAAAAAAACAAAAGAAAAAGTTACTTACATTTGATCAAAGTAACCCACAATATTTTCCATCTATTATGCTCAGTATGCAGCATTTTAAACAGAATCAAGAACTGTTTGGGTCTACTTCCAAGCCCCCTGTCAGGGACATGGACACCTTCCACTAGACCAGATTGCTCTAAGCCCCATCCAACCTGACCTTGAACACTTCCAGGGATGGGGTATCCACAGCTTCTCTGGACAACCTGTGCCAGTGTCTCACCACCCTCACAATAAACAATTTCTTCCTAATATCTAATCTAAACCTACCCTCTGTCAGTTTAAGGCCATTCTCCCTTGTCCTCTCACTTTATGCTCTTGTTAAAAGTCCCTTTTCAGCTCTCTTGTAGGCCCCCTTAATTTACTTTGTTAGTAACCTTAATTTAGTTTGTTTTATACATATGACAGCTTAATTTCATGGTAATGTAGTACATGACCTCCATGCCCTTTAATGATCAATACAGGTAGTTATCCAATAGCTCTTTTTACTTCAGTTATTCAACATGCTTTTTGTTTGCCATATGCTACCTGAACCTATAACAGGTACAAGGGTATTTTTTCTTCAGAGGTGTTCACCAGAAGAGGTAATCTCATTTCACCACACTACTGCCCAATATTTTTATTTTAGTGTGGAAAAGATACAAAGATCAAAGCCATAATCACAGCAAATGTCTCTCTGGATTCTGTATTTCTAAGTCACTTTATACATTCAGTGAACAGTCTCGATTCACTTCATTTGTAACACTGAGCATCAGAGCACTGCTGCAACCTTGGGCATAACTGTCATGCTTCAAGAGCCAGAAAATAAAGAACGAAGTAGGGAGCATAAGTTAAGTGTCTGTTCAACAACACCCAACTCTGTGCACGACAAGAGGTCTACAACAGTTCTCCAACACGCCACTTACCTTAACTACAAAGCCATATCTCAAAGATCCTTCAAATTTCTGTTTATCACTAAGCATCTTCACATGCTTGAGTATTTCAAGATATTGATATCAAAAAAATAAGGAAAAAAAAATCTTAACAGCAAATTCTAGGCCAGAAGTCAAGATACTTCTGCACCTCAACATCTAATCCTTTCATCAATCCCTCAGTCCCAGAGTCTGAATCCATTTTTAGAAAATTTACAGTGACGGAGACTGCAGTTCAAAGTGGCACTGAAGTCCCCTTCTGCTTTCTTACCTAATGCAGTATCAGCCTTCTGCTTTTACAGCCTCCTTCATGTTCTGTCAGTGTCCAGAGCCATAACAGCTCAGCACATTGGGTACATTGCTCCTGCACTCTTCTGAGAGGACAAAAAAAGCAAAGCACTGCCAATCAATTCCAGTCCCTCTCCATGCCCTGCAGAAAGGTGGCACAAGATGCTCCGAGGAAGCTCCCTTTGTTTTGGGAGGAAGACAGATGCATATGCAGCAGAACCAGAGCAAGCTGTACAGGCTGGAATACAATTAATACTGCAGATCCTGCAGCAGTCCCAATACCCAAAGATTCTAATATCAACCACCTTAAGTGCTATAATTACTATCAGGTATCATGTTGCACACCACTACTTTCAACTTTGAAACAAGGCAACGCTGCCAAGCACAGAGGACTTCTAGTTCACCAAATGCAGAGAAGGGCCTGGATTCCTGGACAGAAGCAGTACAATTTCAAAACCTATCATCCAGCAAGAACAGCCACATGGGTCACACCAAAGTTTCTGCCTTCAAGAGTGGCCAGAAACACACATCTAAAGTAGCACGTGCAGTGGGACAACCAGAGAGCAGTGTTTCTCTAAACTCCTCCACAGCCACCAATAATCTACCCAATCTCTGTTTCAGGAACAGTCTTCTTACCATCACAAAACATAGCATCTGCAGAAGTCCCTGCAGCAAGGACTCCCTCTTTACATTGTTAAAAGGAGGACTTTATTATTTCAAAATCACCTCCTGTTAGCTTAATTGCTGCACAGTAGTATCTGTGTTGGAAAACAGCCCTAATAATCTAGCATCCATCATTCAAAAGAAGCCATTTCATGTCTCTGATTGCTCCTGCTGCTCTTACATAACTCTACTCTAGCTCTGTACTCTTCTGGAGAGGCCAAGGTGAGAGCTACACACAGCATCCAAGAAGCAAAACACTCACAGATCCACTGTCTGATCACATGCTATCTCTTGCACTCTGATCCTTTCTTACCAATTCCCAATATGTCACTTACTTATTTGATTTCTTCCAAGTTATCCAAAAGCTGATAACACTGTGAAACTGTACACAGGCCCAAGACCTTGCTCCTGACTTTAAAACATGTTCACAGCTTATCACCGAGCATACAGCACAGCAGGCCACGTGTATCACTTGACATTCCCCTATGCTGTATTCCAGCTATCATTTTATATCAAGTCTTCTAATATTTTTATGGTTGTGTAGTTGTCTGCCATCTCCAACTGAGCACAAATGAAGGCAAACCATAATATTATGAATTTGGCCTTAGCTGCCGTTCAGTGCATCCACTCTGTGTACTCAATGTTGCTTTAATGTACATCTCCCTCAAGCAAAATGTCACAGCCCACATAAACCAGCTGCAGAGCTGGTGGTTTTGGATCCATCATCTGAATCAATGAATTAATAGCCAGCAGCAAACTGCTCTAACTATGCAAATGAGTGAAAGGAGAGAAACAAGGCAACATCAGTGGCTTTCCAAGCAGCTCTAAGGGAGAACACTTACAATAAAAAAAAAATCCTCTTTTCTTTTTTTTTAAATCAAGTGTGTCTATCATCCCTGTTATCGCCCAGACACCATAATTTACATTTCTCCTTTACTCTGGGATGACTGTGTCCAGGAACGAGAAATTTGAAGTCATTCTTCAGGTACTACCATCTGCACCAAAAGATGATAATCTCTGGCTTAAGGTCCAGTGCCTGGCAGAAGAGCATACCTTATCCCTCCGATCAAGAGGAGATGGAAGTCCAAGGTGAGCTAAAGCTGTTTTTTACCTCTATGATGTGCAGCCTGAGAGTTCAGCTCACGCTCAACATAGGTTAAGTGCAGCTGCTGCGCACTGGTAGCAACCAGCAGCCTGTAACGTGATGTTATGAAAACTCTTCAAGGATTTATGACATAGCCAAACTAGCAGCAAATATTAATGAAGACAGCTGGAGAGAAAAAAGAAGACCAAACAGAAAAGCAGTGTGACATCAGGGAGTCACTGTCCTTTCCAATTAAAGCTGGCTTTAGTGCTTCGCCATCAAACTTATTCTAAGAAAAAGAAGTACAATACTTTTTTTTCCTCTAGTGACCTTCTAGGAAACATTACTTTTAAAAGCAACACAGAAACCCCCAAAATTCTGGAAATTTGATCATAACATAAAGTGATATTAGAAAGGGCACAGATACCCACTGCATTTGGCATATGATAGCAATGTTTCTTGTCATCAATGATGAAAATAAAAGGTGATAATTTTTAACTTATTTCACAGAGAAGGAACCAGGAGCACCTTCTGAACACAATATTTTTTCCTACAGTTTACATTTGCTATGGAGTAAATTTATTTTAGTAAGGTTCTAGACACAGGGCAAGTTTTCTTTTTACACAGTTTACTTTGATAAGATGTCACTGCTGCCAAAACGTAAGAATTTGCACCTGTTCTAAGAATGACTTCAATAATTCAAATAATCTTTTTTAGAACTTTTGGCTAAATTTCTGCAAACTCTTTAGCCACAGTATTTCTATGCAATGTCCTACCACCATGTTATGAGTATGACCAGTTTGACAGAGTTTCTAGTTCTGCACAGAAAGATTAGTCTATAAACACTGTTTACTTATATTCCCTCCACTATACCTGAGATGGTAACATTTTCATTTCTAACAGTGCTAGTTGTTTAAAGTCTTCACATCAATACATAGAAGCCTCTAAAACTTGCAAGAAGGCCTTATCAACATCTTCAAAACCCCTGTAAGTTTTCTACAGTTTATCAAACTCTGCATTTTTTCCAGCTGTCAATATGGAGGCAATACATAAAGCGAACAACTAAGGCATCTCCCCATCTTGTCCTCCCACATCCCAGAAACAGACAACAACTGCACGTCTTGCAGTTTTTGTTACTGCATTTTTGAAATAGCAGCTTCAGGTAGAAGTGTTTAGTGTAGTAATGCTTCTACAAGCCATGAGCATTTGTTAAGATAATATGTAGTATCTTAACTTTCACCTTTTTCTCTGCAAAAAACCTTAAAATAAACAGAAATATTAAAAAAAAAAACCCAACAAACCCCACAACAGAATAAAACCCAAAACAACAAAATAAGAACAAACAACCCTGAATTTAAAAAGTATGGAAACAGCAAAACAGCAATATAAAGGGGAAACTCATCAAATCTACTTGCAAAGTTAAACTTAAGCTGAACATCAATGACCATGCCTGTCCTTCACCATTCAAAGTAAAGTAAAAATATCTGCTGGGTCAGTAACATCTGCTATAGTCTGCATGGTGGAAGTCTAGCACTGACAGAAAGGAAATGAGCACTTCTATTCCCTCAAACAGGCATCAGCTGCAGCCTTCTTTTGCAAGACAACAACTTGGCTTCCAAGTGTGAACTGAAGGTCTAGCCTACATTAGAAAAAAATAAAAATATTTTCATAAAGGATTGGAAAAAAAAAGAAAATCCTTTCAATGCATAACCACAATTAAGAAATGAGGATCTCTTTCAGTCTCTAGTAGCAAGCTGATTAAGTCAATAATCAAGAATTTCAAGCACTGATCCAGTGAGTGCACTAATTCAACTGTTCCTCAAAATCTCACCAGGCACAGTGAGTACAGGTGAAGAGAGAGCTTTAGGCTCTCTCCCTTTTCCCATGCCGGACACTGTCATCTGGCTTATTAAAAACAGTGCTAAAACACGTGTAATGTCTAAGAGCAAAAGGATTCTACAAGAAGGATTCTGCACCGTAAAGACCAGAAAGGGCAGACAGCATAATCTGTCTGCTGAGCTAAAGGCAGCGTGTCCAGAAGGAACACAGAAAACTCGAAAGAAAAACAAAGAGGATGTAGCAGGCACACCAGTAAACCTTGTGTGCTTAAAAGAAATCTGACAGCCTTCAGAGCCACTGTACAGTAAGTGTGCACAGACTTCAGCAACTACAGCAAACACAGCCAGTGCCGCACTTCTTGGAGCAGCCAAAGTGCAAGACAGCAGACAACTACAGGAAAATTAAGCCAGTTAAGTATTTAGAAAAACAAAACTAAGTATACATAAATGGGGGAAGGGAGGGGTAAAGATTGTCACATTGTAAAAGCAGGCCTGTATTACTAGAACATACAACATTAAAAGTTCTACCATGATGACTCTACAAAATAGGCCAGCCACAAATATCGACAACTTTTTTGTAATAGTTCAACCTTCACAAGAATTAGCTAGGCAATTAATTCCTTTTGTGCATTTTTAATTAAATTTTAAAGTACAGGAATACAATTTTAAAGCTTCTCGGGTTTTTTTGTGCATTTCCCCCTTGATTCTGGCTTTAAAAAACCCCTTGGTCCGCCTGCAAAGAGCAGCACGCAAATCATCATACAGTAACTTGCACCTGAAATGCTCAGCTCGGAATCACATTTGACAGTGAAGTGACCGATTATCTTCCACTCTATAAAGTAGGGGTCGAAACGAAATGGCAGCTGGAGACTCAGTGTCAGGATCAGCATCAGATCATGCATCAACCACACATCAATTGGTGTGTCAATCACCACTGTTAACCTCCCCCCCAACTCCTCCTCCTCAGTTTTGCTATACTTGAATGTTTATTCCAATACAAACACTGAACCAAGGGTTGAAGATGAAAGATACAGAAGAAAAATTAAAAAAAAAAAAAAGCTATGAAAGGTTCCTGCATACAAAGCCTCCAAGGGAAAAAAAAAACAACACTGAAACAAAAAACACCAAACACAAAAAACATTCAATAAAAATGAAAACAAAGTATCACATGTCTTGTGTCTATTTAGCTTGTGGATGTCTCCCAAAAGACATGTAAATAAAAGACCGTAAAATAATTTAAAAAAACCCCACCAACCAATACCAAAATGGTGGAATCTTCCAGACAGTTTTATCTCACACTATTTTCATTTCCTCAGACATCAACTCAACTACGGGTTTGAAAAGAGCCATTTTTAAGAAAATGGAAATTCTCCCCCAAGTAGGTTAGTGCCTCTACACAGAGACCATTTCAAGAGTCTCACTTAGCACTGAAAACACAGTAGGGAAAAAAGCAACAAAGCACAGTAAGTAGTAAGAAACACACTAATATGTCATGCTGCAATGTATCATTTAGTTCCCTTGCCATATCCTTTTAACGAAGTCTCTATCGAGCATTTTTCAGTTCCTTCAGGTTCACCTTAACATTGCATTTTCCTTCAAAATTTGCATAGAGATTGATCAGCTAACTCAAAGACTCAGCAAATGGTGATCAAAAAAACAAAACAGGAAAAAAAACTCAAAAAAACAAGAACAAAACCAAACCAACTGATTCCCACTCCAAATCTCAGCGTGAGGCAGCAGTAACAGCAAGGGCATCTCATATATGCCCGGGGAACAGAAGGGAATTTTTCAGGAAGAGTAGATTGCTGCAATCCAACTGGTAGTATTTCAGCCGAGGGACTCTGAAAAGGCATTTGCAGGTGGTGCACTTTGCACTTCCTTCTGTTCAATGCCTGGAATCCCAACAGAAGTGAACTCCCCAGCAACACATTCCATTCTCCCTCCTCATCAAGCAGCTGTAAGGATGGCAGCACAAGAAATAGTATTATTACACTTCTAGCCCAAAGGGCTACTATCAGATCTAGTAAAATTTCTGGAACACGTAGGTGCAGAAATGCTAAAGAGAGGTGAATCATTCATGCAAAAATACTCAAGTACATTCAAAACACTAAGTGAAGTGTGTTTCCCTTAAAGAGAGAAATTACAGCATTTCATCACTGGTTCTTCTGTTAACATGGGCAATTCTCATTTGAGAAGTAACCAGGGTGAAGAGCTTTTACCATACATTTTTGTATGGTGGATGCAACTCATTCCAATATGGGAGTTATCTGGTTTTCTGTATATTCATATTTTCCTATCCTAGTTTGTATGCTGAATATCTCACCCTCTGACATAGAGGAGCTTTCAAAAGTCCTGCAGGTTTCACCAAGACAGACATTTTGAGCTAAAATTTTAAGACACGTCCCTACCACTTGTCTTTTAAAATTTACTACACTTTTGTGCTGTAGCAAACTAGCACTGCAGACCAGTGAAACACACATACTTGTCTGAAAACACCAACTCTTCTGTTTCAAACAAGTAATTTCTTTGAAAAAATTAAAATACATCTTGAGATTATCTCAACTAGCAAGGTGTCACCAATGAATCATTTAAAACACATTTTTTAGGCAAAGCAGCATAGTGGTAGTTTAATACTAAGTTAGAATATTTATTATCATTTAAAGCAGGGTAGGTGTTTTTCCACAGCACCCATTTTCCCTCACAAGAGCATATTTTAATGACACAAAAATAGAGAATTTAGGCTTTTTAATTATAAATTGAATTCTCATTATATGCTGAAAGAGTGTTTATTTTTTATGTTTCAATACTTCTACTACAAAGTTCATTAAACCTTGAGGGAGGTCCTTAGGGATATTATTACATTACTAATACTTAGAGAATTTTACCCTTTAACTATTTCCACATTGAGTTCTGTATTTAGAATATGAAGAATTCTAATGACAGCAAGAAGATTAAAAAAAGACACAGGTGCTATTTCAAAGAATTATGCCAAGTCAAGTATTAGAAACACCTCCATCTGTTAAACCTAGGTGTTATGAAACACAGCTGGCTGGCTGCATTGTTTATAATTATCTTTATTTTTAAGCTAGAGAGATACCACAGAAAGATAGCTCCCATTATAATTACTGTGTACGGAAGACTGCAGTAAAACTTATTTCCCTGTGGGTTGCAATGGCAATTGATACAAAAAATGGCCCATACTGACAGTAAAATTCATCATCCAGGTTTAATATCAAGACTATTAAAATATAAAATTGGTAGAACTACCATTCATCAGTAGTACAGTTTGCCAGTTAGAAACCCTAAGGTTTTATTTCATTTATTTGATGTCAAAGATTTAATTTTTATCTTGGTGTTTACTGCCTACATTTTTCAAAGAGGAAGGCAACCCGTCTGAGAGCAACCAAATCACCAGCAGTCAATTGCCTGGGATGACAAAACTAAAGACTGCGAGCAGTGAAGCCACAGCTGGACTGCAAACCATCCCAGTGATCAACAGCACCAAAGCTGTTGGTTTCTCAACTTTCCAAGCCCTTTTGTTTTTGGCATCAGTGAGGAAGCTGGCTGTGAAGAGTGTGCATTACATGGTCCAACACGTCCATCAGCAGAGCAGCTATCCTGCATGATTAGTCCTGCCCAATTTTAGAATGGGAGTTAAATCCTCTCCACACCTGGCTGCCACAGTGGAGTACTCAGCGGCCAAGATTCACAACCAGAAACACAACTCAAAGCAACAGGAAACCCAGGATCGTTGTTGCTGCCCATGACAAAGAACTGAACACATCAAAATAGAGTCACGTTTACCTGGGGGGACACTGGATGCCTTGCAGGCAGGTCACAAAGCAAAAAGTCAGAGACACAAAGCCGGGGCAAGTGAAAAATCATTCAGCAACCAGGTTAGAGGCCATCCACTGAACATTTCTTTTCAGAAGCTGTGTCTTAATCACTTTCAAAGTCTTCTCCAAATTAACTCTCGCACGTGTTTGGGCAAACAACATGTCAGTGTCCCTTCATTACTTGCATATTGACATTCAAATACCTTCACTTGGTCTGCATAAAATACTGAGTACTAACATAATTTTGAACTCACCAGCTGAAAATTTCAACTGCTTCAAGAATTCAGAACACAACAAGTCTCAAAAGACCTTCTACAGAGTCCCTGTTAAACACACGAAAAGGAACACCAACACCCAGCTCAAAAGTTAGCTTGCTACATTTGAAACTGCTGGTAAGGAAAAACTCCCTGCTGAAATTCCCAGCTTTCCTTGCCAAATTTTTATAGCATGGAGGGGCATTACTCCTACCTTCTCCTTCTTTCAAGCATCTGGTCTTCAGCATTGTTTTGAACTTGTAACACTTACACTAAGTGATTGAAAAGGAGATTCCTTTTATTCACAATCCTCACCTGTACAATGAACAACCACATACTACAGTTTTTGCCCCAGTGTCTTTAAGGTCTTGTTCCTCATTGCTTCAGTCTCTCACATAGAAACTGCAGGTTCCTTCCACTGCTCTGAAAACTTACTGGTTTGCAGGTTCCCGCAGAATTGCAAATAAGAGCACTGAAGGTCAATATTTGGCACAGCTGAACAGTAGGAGGTGACTGCAAACTTCAGTACCATACCGCGGCAGTTTGCAGTCTATTCTCCTCTAAGTTCTCCCTCAACTAAGTGCTAAAAAAATAACACAGAAGGCAACAGGATGGCTTCCCTTTACCCATCATCAAGGGATTACTCACCTTGATTTTGCACCATCTGGCAAAGCCTCCCAAGAAGAAACTAATATAATCTTGAATCTCTTGGTTTGTTAGTACACCTTTACTAACTACAATCAGGAAGTGTTTTTTTCCAGAAGCAAGGGATGGAGAGAAATAAGACGATGGGTTTCTTGGCATCATTCTACTTTGGAAATTTTCACTGTCCCAAGAGTGAAAGCATTAAACTACATTTAAGCCAGCATCTGGAATTCTACTATTGTATTTTTAAGATCACACATTCAGAAAAGTCTCTGCTGTCAGAAAGCTTCCAGAGAACTACAGTTCTCCAGCAACAGCTTTTAATGTCTCACAACTGTCTTTTTTTTTTTTCTTCTATGACAGGAAGTCACCTAAAACTGGTATCTCAAGATATCACCATCAGGATCTGGTCACAACTACAAGACCCTCTGCACCGTGAGATTTCTGCAGCCATCATTAATCAGGGCTTTAGTTTTACAAATCACTCTAGAAAGTCCTAATGCTGATATAATATTACCATAAACGTCACAGGCAATGATTCAACTGCAGGTAATAAAAACCAAGTCACCTCACCCATTCAGTGTGCAAGGAGTAAGCGACAGGAGCTGAAACAAGAGCCATTAAACTTTGCCCATTTGTATTTATCCTCAGATAAATCACCAGCTCTCTCCAAGGGGAGAGTACTACACTCTCAACCATCAGCACTAATTCCTCCAACAGGATACATCTTTTGCCTTCCCTATCTTAACCACTGGTAGAGTGGAAATAAACAAGTTGTACAACTAGATCAGCTACCACATATCTCTACTGCCTTGGGCACACTAACACAGCAACTGCCAGCCTATGTTAAGTGTTTGGGTGGGAGCAGAAAATCAAGCTCTCTTCTCTATGCAGCAGTGCCATGCTACACCAGTCTGAGCAAACACTAAACCAAGGCTGTATCTGTCTACTGCCCAAATGGTGGCTGAAGTTCCATCTCCTGCCTAGAGCCCACCTGCATTTCTTTTTCCACACCAACACTACCACAATCACATGGTATGAAAGGAGGGAGGTCAACTAATAGAAAGAAAAATAATCTTGAGGAAGTAAAGAAACAGGCAAACCCTGTGAGTTAAGCTCCATGAACTGACTCACTGTTGGGTTGAAGAGGCACAAGGGTGGGCAGAGCAGCAGGAGTGCCTCCTTTCAAGCAGCTGGCCAACAGACTTACTCAGCAGCTGCACCACCAGGGTGAGCTCAGGCTGCCCTCGTATCAGTTCTGGTAGCTGTACATCAAACAAGTGAGATAAGCTCACACACCCAGCTCAAAACTACTCTACCATAAGGTTAACCTTCTATCACATCAGCAAGCTCATCTGATCAGACCACTATATGAACACTGGAAGTTTCTCTATACTGTGTGTAGAACAACACATACAATCAAGACAGGATTTTTCAATTGCAGTCCAGTTCTATCACTGTAAGCTATAGAATCACATCATAAGGTTCTTAAGAAAGAACAAAAAGGAAAGCACAGGACACTGCTGGGCACACTAGAATTTCCTGCACACTGTGAAAGAATTACAAATAAACAAAATTAAAACACTGCAACTGGCCAGCACTGGAAAAGGTTTGATTTTAGCTTCATGTTAATGTTAACTTAAACATTCTTGGCAATTTTGACCACCTCACTGGGTCAAGTTTGATTTTATTTAAAGTTCAATATGAACCATTACATGAATGGTCTTTTAAATGCACAAGATACAAAAACAGGTAATATTTAATGCATTGTTCTTTTAAGAATCTCCCCATAATATAGTGACAACCACTGGCAGCAGTATCAACCTTCATGCCATCTTACATTTTTCTCAGCATCAACTCCAATGACCTACAATGCTTTCTCAGACAAATGCCACTCCAGAAATTCTGCCATCAAGGATTTCAGCTGCCTTTCTGAAAGGTCTCTTTGTAATAACACCACTGTGTGATAGACTGATTTCTACATATAATAAGACTGTTTTGATTGGAATTTGATAAACTACTACTTCGTAGTTCAACACTCACCAACAACATTAAAGAGTACACCCCATATACCTGGTTTGTATTTCTATTTTTCTGGTCATTCTCCTGTCATGCTTTACCCCACAGCACTCAAAAAAAGCCTCTTATGGGCTATTCTCTGCTTCAAGAGCACACCTCTAAGACCACTGTAATCCTTTGATCTTTTTTGTGGTCAAACAGAAGACCAGTCTAAAGAAATATTTTTTTCTTCAGGTCTCACGTCTTTTGTGAGTATGATGCAATATTTCCATTTAGAAAGCTCTATTTTAAAAATGTCAGACCAAAACTATGTGCTATATCTTAATATTAAGCTACAGTGGGTCACGGGAAGAAGACATCTCCGTAATGTTCTAATCAATCCTTCCCCTGGTTGTAAATCAACACCTTTACTATTCAGATTAAAAAATAAAACGCACACAACTATTAACAGCACTAAGTCACAAGAGTAATAATAGTAATAAGTGAAAAAAAAGGCAATTAAGAAAAGCTGTATCTGGAAGTGTTATTCTCAATGTCGACCAAAAAAATTTCTGAATCTTCTGTGCTACTAAGAAATAATTCATTTCTATTTTAGTTGCTTAAGTGCTTCTGAATGTAACACCCATAGTGATATTGTTCTGCAGTACCGCTTCCAAAATTATTTGCAAATGCATACTGAACTATCACTGTGTTAAATGACAGAAATCTGGCGGGAGAACACCAGAGCCACAAAGAGCCATTTGAAAATAAGATACAGAACTGTTCTGCTCCCCTTGAGTGGCTCTAAGAAGGGCTGCTGGGCAGTGACTCTGAGCAGCAGCCCTGGCAGCCCATGTGACCAGCAGGTTCCTGTAAGGCGCACTGGAAGCATGGAACAGCACCGAAGCACAAAAAGCAAAAGATTAAGTGGCTTTTGGGGAAAGGAAGTCCAAGATGTACATCAGAACAAGGTTTAGTCAGGCGTGTTTTACACTGCTCTAACTCAAACCCTGTCAAAAGGAAAGTGGATACACACTGCCTTCTTAAGTGCTTACGAGCTACTGGCTACTTTTTGATTTTTAATGTAAAGTAAGGATGTCGCAGCTTACAGGAATTTCACAGCCACGTTCATGCAATGCAGCCAATACTCGGGTTTACAGGGCTGCTGCATTAAACTAAAGTTATGTAAGTAAATACTGACTTGATTCTTTCCTATTAAAAACCTCACAAAATAGAAAAGATCTACCTGATGACAGTGTCAGTATGCAACCATTAAACCAGGACTGGAAAAAAATTTGAGTCATCCCTGACAGGCATGAAACTCACTTTGGCAAGGTGAACAGGAAGCCACTGGTTTCTGTGAACTGAGTTCCTGGCCCTTGCAGTTGAGAAATGCCTTCACCTCACTTATGCCACCATCCCCACCTCTGCAAGACATCTACTGCCCAAACATCACTTCAAGACGTTCAAACCCTCCTAGGGAATAGTTTGTGACCGCCTACAGTTTAACACTAGCCCAAATTTGAATTACTAATTTAAACGAGGCTTAACTAAACTACTTAAATGGTGACTAAATGCCATTCTAATTACAGAGAACGTATTTGCAATTAACTAGCACAGTTCAGGAGCTGGAGCACCAACTTAGAAAAACCAGAACGTCGCTCATACATACACATCTCTGGTCTAGACAGGTTAAGTGAAGAGTCTGGCAATAAATTGAAGCTAAAAATGTGTCACACTACAGTTCTGAAGAGAAACCTCTCTCCTACACTTTCTCTGAGGCAAATTTTCCTTCACTGACTTTGTGTTAAAAATGAGGTTTTGAATCTGCAGCCATTGTATTTTACAACTATTTGTTGTCTTAATGGGTATTTTAAGGTAAAATTAAAAACACTACCACAGCAGCATTGAGCCACTAGAACTGAAGAAAAGAAAGCACAGGAAGTATGAGCCTGCCCCATGGAAGAGATTAAGAACCACTACGTTGACAGCCAGGTAAAGAAAAAAAATAATTCTGTTCTGCACGTTTAGACATTTCCATGCATGAAAAAGAAAACAAAATCTATTGGATTTTAGCTTATAAAGCAGACAAATCCAATCCTCTATTTCTGCCTAAGATAAACAATCAAGCTTTTATCCATATACACAGAAACACACATGCACTGAGTATATACATCTAAAGCACTGTTTTAACTGAGACTAGTTACTTGTCCTTATGGGTAAACAGAAGGAAATGCTGCGAGTTATTATCAGTGAAAAGACTGATATGCACAGCTCTTGGTACATCAGCTTCAATTTCAAAATGACTTAAGTAACAACCCTGTCTTCCATAGTAGCAAGCACAGAACAGGTGATGCTCTTGCATTCCAATTCAGGTTTCAACACAGACACAGTAGTAATTGACCTTTAAAACAATGGCTTCTTGAAACCTGCTCTCCTGAGATAAAAAATTTTTATGTATTGGTTTTTGTTATTCACAAGTCAGCTTAAAAAAAAAAATGCAGTCTTCCAAAGTCAGGATGAATTACTGCTCTTATGTTCACAAGTCAACAGCCAAAGATGCTAGTAATCCCACAAACTAAGCAAGTATCAAGTGCAAGATGTTAAACACTACACAAAATACAACTTCTCTGATTTCCTAACATTTCAGCAGGCAAAAATTTTAAAATATATGGAGATAGAATTATAAAGGAGAAATATTCCACAATAATATTTGTTTGATATCCCAGTGAAAGTTCTAGTCAGAAATTAAGTTACCATTTAACACTGAAAAACTACTATGAAAAACCCCACTTGCATAAGAAGCTATGGTCTACCTTTTAAGCCGAGATCTACAGCAGTGGCCCATCTAACTTTAATGGGAGCTAAGCCTGCATATTTCACACAAACTGACATTTTTGGGTCCTGATATTAATACAGACCATAGGTATTTCTGCATATGGAAGCATTTCTTTCACTGATCATAACCCAAAGCCACTGTCAGTCAGAGTGAGATTCCAATGGCCAGAAAAAAACATTCAGTGAATGGGTAGTTCTGACAGTCTTCTGTTCAGCGATATTTCATCTGCAGGAGGCGGCACACAAACTGCACGCAGAAGATTCCTGAACGCTGTCTTTCTCGGAATTACATTTGCACATAACTGGTTCAGCGTGAAGCCAACAACTTCACGCTAAAATAAGTTTAGCTGCTTTCCCTTAAGTCGCCCATTAAAAAAAATCTTTATGCATAATCGCTCCTTTTACCAGTTACCCTCCTGAAACACTGAGCACCCCCTCAATTTATTCTGCAAGACTGGTTCGCTAAGCGAGCGGATCAAACAGAAACTGGTCAAAAAGGCGTTTCATACAGCCTCCCAGGGCTGTTCGTAAATTGTAATTTCTACTTTTTCTTTTTTTTTAAGAGATGACCGGCCGAAGCCCCGTCGGGCTGCAAGGGCAGGGGCTGGGCCGACGGGCGCCACACGCAGGGGCCAATAAGAGCCAGACCCGAGTGGCATAAAGCCCTCTAAAAATGCCCGGGGGGAGGGAGGGAGGCAAAAAAAAAAGGCAAAAAAAAAGGCAGTAGAAGCCAGCAAGCGAGGCGGGCAGGCGGCTGGCGGGCTCCCGCTGCCACACACGCTCCCACCCGCGCACGGGCGCCCCCTTCCTTCCTTCCCCCTCCTCCCGCGATTCCAGTCCCACCCGCTCCTCTCCCGCATATCTGAAAGGCTGCTTTAATTCCTGCAGCAGCGAATTCCTCCCTCCCAAATTTGGGCGCAAAAGGAGAAAAAGGGGAGGAGGGAGCGGGATGGAGGGGGAAGGGGAGAAAAGCGAGAGAGAAGAAATATCTCCGGCATTCTCGTCGCCCGGCTCCCCAAGCCCCGCGCAGGCATTATACAATTTCGGCGAGGCAGGAAGTGACTGCGGGGGGGTGGGGGGATAGAGGCGGCGGCGAGGGGGGCTGGAGCCGCATCTGAGGAGGNGAGCGGGCCGCCCCCTTCTCCCCGAGCGCCTCCCGCCAGCCAACCCGGCGGCGATTCTCCAACGCCCTCTACGCCGATTCCGCCGAGGGGCCGCGGCCCTTCCGCACACGGCGCCTACGCGCGCCCGCTCCGGTGGCCGGACGGACTTAGCGGCTCCACTCCCGCCGCCGCCTCCGCCTGCTCCTCCTCCT